>CAEGAE010061512.1:0-186493 GCA_903067095.1 Girardinus metallicus | reverse complement strand
GGGCATCATTTGGAGATCAGATCGCGCATGCGTTGATACGACAATGACGTCAGCTTCATGCTGGATACTGGAGCTCCGCGGTGTTAGCGGCGTTTAGCTCAAGGCTAATCCGATTTATGAACGCTAATTTCGGCCAGCCGTTCTCTACCACTCCCTCCTCAAGCGCTCGGAGGTTTACTTAGGGCTTACTCCGGGGTTAGAGCTGGTGTAAGCAGCCTTAGAACCGGCGTTAGAGCCGGCTCTAACGCCTTACTTCGGCGTTAGCTCCGCTTCCTCCTCAAGCGCTCGGAGGTTCATTTATGGCTCTGACGCCGGTGTTACCGGCGTTAATCTCAAGGTTGATCCGATTTAATGAACGCTAATTTCGGCCAGCCGTTCTTTACTGCTTCCTCCTCGGAGGTTCACTTAGGCCTTATTCTGGTTCTAAGGCCGCTAGCTCCGGCTCTAACGCGGTGCTAAGGCCGCTAGCTCCGGCTCTAACGCGGTGCTAAGGCCGCTAGCTCCGGCTCTAACGCCGACTATAATGCCGGTTCTAAGGCCGCTTACTCCAACTAACGCCGGAATAAGCCATAAGTGAACCGCCGAGCACTTGAGGAGGGAGTGGTAGAGAACGGCTGGCCGAAATTAGCGTTCATAAATCGGATTAGCCTTGAGCTAAACGCCGCTTACACCGTGGAGCTCCAGTATCCAGAATGAAGCGACGTCATTGTCGTATCAACGCATGCGCGATCTGATCTCCAAATGATGCCCCTCCTCTTCCGTGACATCACTCTCACGCAAACATTGAGTCCCTCTAACATACAAAAGGTGAGTCTACATTTTATTAGTTTATATGTGCAATCTTAGTCTTATGTATGCGTGTGAGAAATATTGCATATGTGTGTGACATTTTAATAGTATATATGTGCAATTTTAATATTTTGTGTGTGTATGTGTGTGAGTTTTTAGTAGTGTGTGAGAGACAAAACAGTTTTTGTCCTAAACGGCCCCTCATAGTCAAATCCGGTCCTAACATGAACACAAAGCTATAAATGGCTGTGCAAGGTGAGAGTTCCTCTATTAAACTGACTGAAGATGAAAACAGAAACAGAATATATATATATATATATATATAGCTTTTCAAACATTCAAAGAACTCAAGTACTAATAAAAGACAAACTTCTGAGTAGCTGAGCTCTTCCTGATTACAGAATAAAGGGGCTGACCAACATTTTGCATCAAGAATTCTTTCCATGAATTTCCACCATTCAGTGAATTTGCCGTATAATGAGCCACATTAAACCATGTCAACTTACCTCTTGTAAGTGCAGCATGGAGCTGAGAATGCTGGGTAATGTAGTCTGAACAACCCCAAACTGGTCCTCTGTGAAGGAGGCCTGAACCAGGTATGACAGCGCTACAGGGTGGATGCAGGAGAAAACGATGAACATGAGGGACTAATGAGTTCCATCTGATCGAGACGGAAACACAGACATGTCGTCCTACCTTCTAACGCCCAGATGTGAGCTTGGCTGTCGGCGAAGAGGGCCTGGCTAGAGGCCTCTGGAAGCTGCAGGACAAAACGTCAGTCAGTGAGAGTTGTCTTTAAGATGCAACACCGACTAATGAGACCCATACGGCTACACAGATCAGCTCTGGTGGCAATTCAAGTGTTTTCGATTATGATTTTGAAGAGTAGATAAGTCTTGTTATGTTTTGGAAGATTCTCTGAAGACTACAGGTGCATCCCAATAAATTAGATTATTGCTAAAAAGTGAACTGTTTTAAGTCTTAATTGCATTGTGCCGTGTCATTTCTGTCGCTAAATGGCTGAGTTTTAAACACCTGCATGGATGAAGCATGGGCAGGTAGCACAGTTTTAAAACATCGTAGTTTGGAAACTGCAGTTTTTCAATAACTGAGTAAAGTCTTTAAACCAGTTATTCACCAGTACTTACCAGTTTAAAAAAAAAAAAAAAAAAAAAAACATATCTCGTATGGTGTTCTCCAAGAAATAAATAACATTTTAGCTAACTTTTACATCATTCTGTCAACACTTTGTAGTCCACAATGTAGCATTACAAAGCAGAAAAAAATTGTTTTTGTTTAATGCATTATCATTTTCAGAGAAATGTAACTTTAGTTTTTAAAATAAACACTTCTAAATACAAAATACTACCCTTTTAAGGGTAAATATTAAATAAAATATGCTTTTTGATGAAATTCTGATCTATTAAGATGCACCTGTATGGAAATATATCTGATTCTTCCAAGCATAATTTTGGGTTCTTTGGTTCAAAATATGACAAACTGCATATAAATATTTTATGAACATTGTATTTTAGCAGCGCAAAAGTCTCTAGAGAATCTAAGTGCATAAGCCCTCTTAGTCGGGTTTCTTTTAAATGTTCACAGCCGTAACTTCAAGAGTTGTTAGTTGGACACATGTATATGGGCTACATTACATGCTGCGGTAATTAGAGGAAGAAGCATAAATCTCAGGAGACAAAGTACCACCAATTGTGCGATGTTGACAGATATCTGGAGCTACAAAAGTCCCAGCGTGATTAGAAAAGCAAAGTTTCGTCAATAATTGATTAGCACAAATAACACAGGTTTCATCATCAAGCAAGAGTTTCAAAGCATGTGTTACACGACTCCTTAATCCAAGCTTTCAAGGTAATTAGCCAGGCTCAGTGTAACAGCTAGATGGAAAAGAGCTACATTAGTAATGCGGCAAGATTAGGCCCAGAACCAGAAGGTAGATTAGTGATTTGTTAGAGACAAATGAAGATCTGTGATGTCAGATTAGAGCATGCAGCAGCCCCTCGGTGTTCATGCACATGCTTCACACATCCTTACCTTGTTAAACAAATACATTATCAGCACCCGCTTTGCCATGAAATTTTTAACCTGGGAGAAACAATTAAGTGCAGAAATGTTTTGATTTCAAACAGAAAAAGAGCTTAAATCAAGTGATCACACTCAACTGAGACCATTTTTAAGGTGAAGGCATATTTCCAGTGAAAATTAAAAAAAGGGGGGTTTTAAACCCGTTACTGACAATGTGGTGTTTGTATATTTGGTGTCAACACTTTTACTAATTCAGAAAACTCATGAAATTATTTTATAGTTATGATCTCTGTAAAGAGTTTGAAGTGCAGAGCTGAACAGAATGCCTTGCTAAAGTATTCACAACCCTTGATTGTTTAAA
This sequence comes from Girardinus metallicus, assembly GCA_903067095.1. Taxonomy (NCBI): domain Eukaryota; kingdom Metazoa; phylum Chordata; class Actinopteri; order Cyprinodontiformes; family Poeciliidae; genus Girardinus; species Girardinus metallicus. Next base: position 183,300 of record CAEGAE010061512.1, on the reverse strand, counting down.
ACTTCAATGTGTTTCAAATGGGATCTTATGTCAAAGGCCCTACAAAAAGTTATAATAATAAAAAAAATAGTGATTCATCCCGATAACCACCCTGCTAGGAATACAGCACAGAACATTTCTCACTTTAATAAAAGAGCAAAAAGACTCACTTCAAAGCAACAATGTGATTTCAGTGAAGTTTAATCCAAATCTAAGTTGTCCTTTCATAATATCTAAAAGATATTTAAAGAATATTTTAAGCAAAAACAACATATTTAAAATTAAGTTAATTTTCAGCAAACATTTTTTTATTTAGGAATATTAAAGGTTAATCAGGTAATTGAAGTTAATAATTATGTATTGTCTGATTAAGTGTTGCTTATGGTAATTTTTAGTGGTTTTAACTGGTTATAGTTGGTGTGACATTGGAAGCACTTTTCTCCTTTAATTCATGCAATACTTTGTGTAGGTCCAACATAAAAATCTGATAAAATAAATTGAAATGTGTGGTTTTAAAGAACAAAATATCAAATTATTATGTGAATATTTTTGAAAGGTACTGTAACAAACTTATAATTGTGACATTTTAGTACCTGTTCTTTTCTGTTTTGAAGGAACTGGGCCAGAAAACTTGGTTTGGTGGGTTCCTGTTTGGGACTGGGAACCGAGGCTGGAGAGCGTGGTGGGCTGCTGCTGACCTGTGACTCTGGAAAGACAAATATTCTCATTACTCACTACTATACAGTCCAAAATAGGTAAACAACAGAAGTAAATAAGTGTGGCTTGCTTTGCTGCTAAACATTAAGAGATTAAAAGGTAAGAGTGTGGCCTTTGTTTAACCCTCCTCTAACCTGCGGAGGTGGACCAGAGTTTGGGCGCCCGCCTCATGATGTGCGGGCTCTGCACCGACCCGTGCCACGGCGAGCACTGATCCACCGGACCAGTGAGCCGCCGCAAGGTGGGGGAGGAAAAGGGGCTGTCCAGGTCGGGGGTGAATGGTGCTGTCAGAGGGCTGTGTGGACCTCCGGCAAAAGAGCGGGCGAAAACCGAAGTGGGAGTCTTGGTTAGGAAAGTTGGTCTTGGACTAATCAGGTCTTCTGTACCAGAGGTAACTTTAAGGTAAAGAAAATATATTAAACTTTAGTGATCTGAAAGGCTTCACCTTTATCAAACGCTTGTTAGCAACTTACATGATGTGTCAGATGAAGTCTTCCTTTCGCTGCCACTGGACAGAGATTTGGCTCTCCCATTGGTTGCTACGGTTTCATGATAAGCCACAAGTCTCTGCGTCAGATCGGCCAGCAGAGCCAGACACTCTCTACTGACAGCGTTCCAGTTATGAGGATGCCCACCTAGAAAAAAATGAAAAAAAAAAACACTACTGTAAGCCAAACTGGATATCTATATGTACTTAAATAAAAAAGAATTATTCTGCGTGTGGAAAACGTGGCAGACCTGGCTGGCTGAGACTGAAGACTTCACTGCGTCTGAATGGAGAATGTTTGGACAGCAGAGCCAAGTCCTGCAGGGCTAGGAACTAACATTTAGAAGAAGAGAAGAGTCAGAAAACAAACAATAAAAATATGTGCGCAAAAACCTGCGAGTCGATTTTTATACCTTCAAGATCATTGGTTGCTGGTCAGTGAGAACTCTGGGAAGACACTGGTGGGAATCTTCAGTAAAAGTTGGTTGCACAGAAAAACTGTACGCCTGCAAAAAATATACAAATATATACACATTATCTACAATGTTTTCACATGTCTGCCAGTGGCTTGCAAAATATTGATACCACTTGAATTATTCAACATCAACACTTTACAAGCACAAACTTTCCTCTGACTTACTGAGATTCATTTATTTATTTTTACAAATAACTAAAATGTATGACGTGCATTTGGATTTTGCACAAAGGGAGCAAGCCAAGACAACTGGGTCAAAGCTAAGTCTACTAAAAAGTAAAACTATATCACATAGTACCACGTAATACTCAGAACAAACCATTGCAAATAAATATAAAAGTCACTTCTAGTGGGTTTGACTTGGAAAAAAGCATTTCAATCAGTTCACATACCTCTGTGACAAAGATCCTAAAGAGCAGCAACGTGATGTACCAGGTGAAGAGGAGGAAGGTGGCGCTGATCCAGAGGTGGTAGAGGAGGGACAGGTCCACAAATCCAGTTATACTGTCCAGACGATGGACAGAGCTGGAGGAGGAAGAGGAGATTCAAACACAACGATGCTTATCCAACTCCTCACAATGCTCTGAAAGCCCAAAACATTTATGGAACTTATGTTAAAAACATGTACCTGTCCAAATGAAGATTCAGAGTTTTGCAGATCCATGTTTTTGGGATATAACCTGAAAAAAAAAAAAGATAATTGTGATAATGTACAATGAATAACAGTTCAAAACTAAACTATATGGCTAAGATGACTTTTTAAAAATTCTTTAAGAAACAAGTCACTCACCCAGAAAAAAATAAGCAACAGTGAAGTTCCTGATAGAGTAAAATGCTTGAATTGCGCTGCACTTCAGCACTAAAGGCAGGGACCCTTTGAAGTGGAGATATTTGTATTGCTGAGGAAAAAGTAACAGGTGGACTGTTAGTATAGAAGTAGAAATCAGTTTAGCTTGGGATTAATGTTGGCTATTTGAGTTAAGGCTGTCAGTCAGGTAAGACTGATAGCCTTAACAAGACATCATAATCTTAAATCTTTCCCATTTCCTTCATAAGTGAATGTATATAAAGCATTTTGCAACAAACAAGTGTTGTAAACAAGAACTTGGTGCATATATCTAAATTAAATATGAAGCTTTTCTTTTGCTAAAAAGAGTTTGGCCTCTTCTGCCAAGAAGAAAACTATCTTCAACTCCAGTAACCTGTTGGCGTTGGAAACAATCCACAACATTAAAAAAAGAAAATAACTAGGTTGTTTATTACTCCGTCATTCTTTGCTTTTGCTTTAAGCAAAAAGCTTCAAATAAATTATTAAAAGAAATAAATAAGATCAGATTCATGTTAATGATGAGCGTATGAAAACTGAACAGCATGGTTAAGCGGCACTCGTGTCCCCTACCTGAACGGCATGGAAGGAGACATAATTAATGTTATGGATAACTCCCAGGAGGCTGTGAGAGAAGCCGACAAATGCTCCAGCCAGCAAAAAGACAAGGTGGTACTCATTGAGCCCCATCTGGGGAACACTGCAGAGGATGAAAAGACACCGAAGCAATTAAAGTTAACTAAAAGTACTGAAAACTAAAACTGAATTTGGTCTGGCATCGACTTACCCATCGCTACTTCTACACGGGCATCCGAGTGTCTCATATCTGTTACCAACAGTGACTGCACAACACCAACCTACAATCACTCCCATCAGGCAGTGGGCAAGGGAGTTGACAACCTGGCGAGGGTGAAGCAGCTGACCCAACAATGCAATTTTAGAGCAGGCAATAGTCGGGATAACTAAAGATACAGAGAAATACATGATATGTCAACATCTGGACAGAATCCGCTGGCAAAAAAACTGAAAATAATGAAGTGATAATTATATTAACATGACAGTTCTTTAATTGCACTTAAATGATCAAGTAACAGAAAAAAATATAGAGATGGCAAAAAATAGTTTTACTGTGTATTTTCAATCAAAGCAGGCAATAACCAAACATAAAAATGCCATTTAAATAAAGTAGTTCTTTATTTTCTCTTAAAACCAAGCTTCAAAAAGCCTCAGTCCCAATTAACAAAAAATAAACAAAATTTTACTGCTCTCTGCCACTCACCTGTATAGTACTCTAAATTCAAGAACCCAACCATGATGACCACTCCACCAAGCAGGATGAAGGAGAAAATCAAACAGGAACTCATCAGCAGAGACAGGCATTCTGGTATCACAAGAAAAGTTTTTTTTTGTTGTTGTTTAAAGCACACTTTCAACTGGGTCAGATAAACAGGTCAAAGAGCACAACCAACATGGCGACTGACCTGAAATAGTCTGAATGGGGTGAAGAAAACTGAACTTGCTGAGAAACACAAAAACTACAGTGGTGGGTGGCAACAACAGGACAGACCAGGCAATGCTGGCAGCAGCTCTCCACCAAATAACCTGAACAGAGAAGACAGTAGTATTACACCAACAAAAGAGAAACATTTATGCTACAAAACACAGCTGATAATTTCCTCAAGCATTTGTAAGCAAAATAAATACTAGCTTACCATATTTATTCTCTAAATAACATCCCTGCTGCTAGGTTTGTTCCTCGTCTTGTAAATATTCTATTGTTTTTTTTTTATGTCCAAAGATGCACATACATTTTATCTATTTTTATACCATTTTCAATAACTCCACAGTTTTTTCTTATGCTGTAAATTTACCCTCACTTTATATTATGTTATTCTTAGTTCAGTTCCTAATATTTTTATGTAAATCTGAATGCTTTGACCTGAATTTCCACACAGAAAAACAATGAAGGTTATTTCTGTCAACCTACCACCCATTACTGAATGGGAAAATCTGCAATGCAAGAGCGCATTTTGTGACAAATTTACCCAACTTCTCAATTAGTTTTCAAATGTTCTGCTTACTACAAAGGTGTTGTTGAAGGTCTACATTTAGAGGAACCCTGGTGATTGTATGTTGTACAGTTAAGCATCATCAAAAACTTACAACCTACACAGAACGCCGGTTTTTCTTGTACCTTCTGAAAACTATCTGGAAAAGCTCCCACTCGCGAAATTAGATCGTTTTATTTTGTGGCTGACATTTTTTCGATATTTTATGTTTACCAAACCGAGAAAGGCAATAGTAAACATACAAGTCTTTGCTAATGTCTGCTAGGATAAATGGAAATATTCGTATTCATATGTCAATGCTAATATTACATTCACAAACTTTTTGTCCCCCAACTCTTGTACTTTTAAAAATAATTCGTGACGTATTTCTCCTCCTTTTCATTTATTTATTTGCGTTACATAAATTAAGTTAACTCAAAATTAAATTAAAAACAGTACGTTATAAAACTGAACCCAAGGAAGCTAGCATAAACAAATGGGGTAAAGGTTAGCCTCTTAGCTTAGCGATCCAGTTTTGTAGTTCTATAAGTGAACTGTTATTAAAAAGAACTCACCTTGCGGATAAACCAGCAGCTTGTTTCTGAAGGAAACATGATGCTTGTTTGAAAATTACTCCACTCTGCGATAAAGCTGTCTTCAGCTCTCGGGCTGTCAAATTATTTTAGCCTCCGGTATCCACATCATCTACATCGCGCCACATGCATTCAAGACACCTCTGAAGGACCCCGGTTAAAAGTTGCCCGTTCTACTGCCTGTTAAATGTTTTATTTCAAATATATTTTTCTACATAAATGCAGTGCTGAGTTGGTAACACGTGATGAGACACTTAAAAAATTGTTAAAATGGTTTTAGTTTTAGTCCACAGAAAACACAGTAAAATAACATTAATAAAACTCAACTCAAGGCATCAAGACAAATCAACACGAAAATAATGGCTCAATGGGAATTCCTACAACTTTCTGGGATCAGAACCGTCTGGACAGCTCCTCAAAAAATGTCGCTAATCGTCCTCGGTGCAACTTCAAGCTTCAGCAAGACCAGCTTGATAAAGTACAACAGTACATAACATTTAATTGAATTGTTTTTTTGTATTTATTTCAATAATTCTTTTCAAAAAAGTGAAACTGATTTTTAATATAGATTCAATACAGTTTATTTATGGTTATTTTTATGATCATGGTTTACAGCTCATAAAATTATCCTGGAAAATTAGGATATCAAATAAGACCAATAAAAATATTTTAATACAGAAATGCTTTTTACCGTCATGTTATTACCTGCACAATCATGGTAAAAATGACACACTCCACAAGAAGGGAAAGCGACAGAAAGCCATTACTAAAGACGTTGGCTCTTCACAGAGTATGTTAGTAGTTGAGTGGAAGAAAAAAAATGTGGTAGAGAAAGATGTGCAAGCAACAGGGTTAGCACACACTGGTTTAAAGACCATTTGGGAAAATTTATAAAGTGTGGTGCAGCTTGAGTCATTGCCTCCAAAGGCAACCAAATGGGCTACAACTATATCATTCCTTGTGTTAAGCTGATCGTGAAACATTAGACATTGTCAGAATCACCCAACCTGGACTAATGAGAAAAAGGGCTGAACTGTTGCTCAGCTGCGCCGGTAATCACATTACACATTTCAATAGCTGCAAGCCCAGACATCATTTAGCTAAAATAAACACTTGAAAAATATCAGTCTGCAGGTAATGGTCTGAATAACATGTTACTGAAATAAATGCACTTTTAGATGATTTCCTATGTCAATGAAATGTGCATGTATTAAATTAGAATATGTTCAACATCATAAATGTTTTTAATGCCATCAATATTCAAAATTAATCAATTTAAAGCTTATACATTCTTGCAGCCTAATAAATTGACTTCATATTTTATGTATTACATCTATATATGCAGTATATAGATATACAGTTATATGATAGTCTATGTCATCTAAACATAGATTATCATGTTCAGATGGTGTTCTCTGTCTACAAACAGTCCCATGTGTCCACTAGCTTCTCAACAGGTATTATCATATCTGCCATTATGGAATTTCATTGTACGGTGTACTAAAAATATTATATTATTTACACAAAAAGTCAATATATTTCCTTTATAAAAAGAAAGAAAAGACAACACAGCAACAACTTATAAAAAACCCCCAAGTCATTCACAAAACAAATGTGGTCTTTGAGCCAGCTTAGTTCCAACTGACATGTCATATTTGAGTTTATAGGATTTGCCTCTTGGTTACAGATATATATCAAGCATAGTAATTCAGAAATTCTTTGAATCATTCACTTTAGTGTCACTGTTACCATCCTTGCATGAGCTGGCAGAACTGAAATCATTTGGTTTCATTGTGCACAGAACTCTTTCTGCTATAATGAAAGCCATTACCAAAGGAAGATAAATTGTCCTTGTCTCCATCCTGTCTAATCTGCTTGGTCTCAAAAGCATTAGGTGGGAGCTTCTGGTATGAGCTTATAGACATGTCAGTTTGAACTTCTTTGTGGGTGAAGGGTTTCTGAACAATCGCAGGAAGAGCGAGCTGCTCCCTCTGTATCTTCTTGTCGTCCCACAACTTCAGCAGACGCCGCTGATTATTTGTCATATCCTTGAGATTTTGCTGTAATGACTGCACTTGGTCCTCTAAGAGCATCTTGGAGGTGGTCACATTGGACAGCTCTGCCGTCAAATCATCAATGGTCAATCTAAGTTTCCCAGTCTTGTCTATTAAGGAGTTGCACTCACGCTCCTTTTCTTCAAAATCATTGACTATGTCTTTGGTGGTCTTCCCCACAAAGTTGGGGCTTCTCTCCAGTCCGATCTCAGTCCGAAGAGCCTTCACTTGCTTTCTAAGCTCTTTGTTGTCCACAGTCAAGATCTTCAGTTTTTGTTTCAGGCCCTCGGTTGAACGCAACCTCGTCTCATTCTGCCTGAGTTTTTCCCTGAGAGCACTTTCTCGTTGTAAAGCATCATCTCTTTCCTTCCGGCAGTTCTCCAAAAGTTTCAGCATCTCAAATTTTGAGGCTTTTTCAGCTTTACCACTTGCAGAAGCCATCCTGTTGTGAGGTTTCCAAATCAAGAACTGAGGAAAAATTCTTTCTGCATATCTTTTAGGGAAAAACAGAGTCCTTTAGTGGGGTGTTAATGAATCCACAAGCATGTCTGCGACTCAGGTAGGTGACATTCATCTAAGAGGGTTATCAGTTAGACAAGTAGGCTCCAGTGTAACTCAAAGCTGAGGCTAGAATGACCATTAATTATGGCGCCACCATCCCTTCAACACCGTGTCAAGTGACCCAATTTTTTTCCTATTTTGTTAATTAATCTAAAAACGTCGGCCCTTGTTAATCAGTGCAAACAATAGACGAAGTCTTAATGACAATCTCTTCCCTGTATTAGAACTATGCTGTGTGCCTGGATGTGGTCCATTGCAGGGCTCAAGATTTTCCACCGCAAGTCATTCAAACTGTCACACAAGATTTTATCGAGTTAGCCCTCCATGCAACAGCTAAGGTGGATGAGTCAGATGGTAGATGGCGACGAAAGCCCAGTGTTCGCTTTTAAAGTCAGACACGTTCATGTAAATGTTGAATCTATAGCTATTGATTACAATCTCACCTTTAAATATTTAAAATGTCCAACTGTGGAAGTGGACAGGCAACTTCTAACACTGGTAGAAGGGTCACGTTGCTACCCGATAACAGCTGGGGTGATTTAAGATTCTCAAGTCTAAAATCCTTCAAATGCACCAAAAGGGCAGAGTTCAAATAATTGCAAATGTTGACATTTTAATGCAACTCTTCAGTTCTTCTTCAGTGCCTTGAAAACTAACTTTGAACCTTTATACATTTTGTCACATAACCCTCAATAGATTTTAAGTATCCAAACAAAGCAGAGCATATTCTGAAGTAAAAAAGTCACATTAAATGACATTGGACTTACATGACACTTTACATGAGATCAGGTCATTCCTGTTCACACACTGATGATGGCAAGCAACTGTATTGTAGCCACTGCCTCCCTGGGGAAGTCTGATAGAAGCACGGCTGCTATATTGTGCCATCGGCCCTTCTGACCGCCACCAACAGCCAAGATAGATGAAGTGCTTTGCCCAAGGACACAATGACAAAGGCAGTGGAGCAGGGATCAAACCGGTAGGAGTTTCATGGCAAACTCCTACCACCATTGCCAGGCAGTCCAACATCTGTCAAATTGAATGCTCAGCAATTTCCAATTAATGAGTCAAGATTTTTAATACACTTCAATCATTTCAATTGTATCGCTGGCTGTATGTTTATCATTGTTGCCCGAGTGGAAGGTGGATCTAATTCTTAAGTTTTCCGCCATCAGGTTTTCCTCTAGAACTGCCCTGTATGCAGTGGGACAATAACCCCACTCTGTGATACCGCAAGAACATTCTTTCCCAACTGCAAAAACCTGAGTAATGTATTCGTTGAGATTTGTGCAAGACACAAATCTTGCAGTTTGTGTCTTATTAAATAAGAAACACACAGTGCTGTGAAATATCTACTTATTTTTATGGCGAGGCTGCCATGCACCACCATCAGAAGGCAAAGTGGGTGAAGTGTCTTGCCCAACGATAGGCATGAAAAGGTGCAAGTGGAGTGGGGATTGCTGATTGCGGGGCGAACCTGCCGCCACCATCATCTCGTCTACTCTCAAATCATAAAAGTTTTTGCCTCTACATTGAACACACAAATTAACATGGATTTTAATAGATTTTATTATAATTTGCCATAATGACAACAAATTATTTATAGAATATTTACAAACATTACTTTGACATCTTGCCAGACTTTGGCAATAGTTAAGGGCACTTGATATTAAAAAAATACAACACATTTACCTTCAGAGGGTATGTATGAAACAACTATAAAATTATAAAAAGAAATAGATCAATGAAATACCACTGATCCTGCAATCACCAACCACTCTTTTTTTTTTACATTTTAACATTAGTGCTATAAAGCTGGAAACAACATCACCACCACAATAACATTGTGTGTGCTGTGTAATACTACACCCCAATTAACTTAAGTAAGTTTAGAAGCCATCCCATTAGAAGTAACATACTGGAGAACAGTTTTCATTTTCAGAGGTCATGACGCTGCACCGAAGTTACAAGTCGGCCTTTAAGGCCTTAATCCGGAAGGGCCGGTGAAATCCAGTCCACCCGTGACTTCATCAACGCAGGAACTTGAGTCTCTCTAATAATGCAACTGGAGAACCTGTAATTTAAAAATACAGAATAATGCACACTTTAGGGAAGACAAAAGTTTGTGGTCTGGTTTTTGACTTAAGTAGGTCAAAAAAAAATGCTTGATCTTTTACCCAAATAAAAAATAGGTGCTATTAATATAGGCCTGCAGTTGATAACAAAAAAAGTAATTGTGACATCAGTGTTAAAATAAACATACTTAAGAAATAAGCCTTTTTAGCTTTGTTGTTTACCTTCACCCAATGAATGCAGGTCCTTCATGATGATGTTCCATTGGTGATCTTTGCTGCAGAGGGACCGGCATGTGCTGGTCCGAGCTTTGGTTCGCTGAAGAAGTACATCTGTAGGCAAAGCCAAGGCAAGTTTATTATACACAAAATAACTTACAGAGCTCTATGTGAAAACAAAGGAAAGGTGTGAAGCAATTAGACATTAAAAACAAGAAAATTTTAAATATAAAAACATTAAAGCATAACTTAAAAAAAAAACGATGCTAAAATTATAATATACACCAAAAAGTAAGAAATGTTAAAAATAAACCGATGAGGTATTCTTCAATGGAAAATATGCGCTGAACAATAAGGTTTTAAAATCCTTTTTCAAATGAGTCAGCAGTTTCTAGACACCTCATGTTTTCAGGGAAAAACTAAATGCTGCCTATTCTTGTTCAGCTTGGGTCCTGGTAGCAGAGAATAAAATTGGCCTGAAAATTAAGTCTTGAGGAATCTCACGTGTGGTTCTTGTTCTCTTAGATTTTTAATTACCATATGGTTCAGAACTGTCAAATAAGTTCTGAACCACTTTAGCATAGCACAGTACCAGGCATCACCTTTAGAATAATGTGATGAATTGTGTCAGACACAGCACTGACTACAGTGATACAAACAAAGAAGTTTTAGATGCATCACGGAAAAAAGGAGAACATTTCTCACTACACTGAGTAACTACCTTTTCTAGATTCTTAGGTCAAAAATGTTAGATACTGGACCTTATAAGATTTGGTTTCTTCACAAAGTCTGATCTCTGCAATTAACTGTTGAAAGCTGAATGCTAAAAGATATCAAGAAAAACAACTTAATCCAATAGCTAAAACAACAATCAATGTCAGATTATAATTTAGGTGCAAGGAAAATATGAACTAACAGAGAAAAGAATGCAAGAGTTTTACAACCCATTTACCTTATTACCTCTTCAGACATAGGGTTACTGTACTTTGTAGAGCAATTACATGGATGTTACAAGACATTGGATATGGCTGCAGACCTGACAGTATTCACATTAAGAAGTCATCAAACAGCCCATTGTCCCAGCAGTTAGCAAGCATGGTCAAAGTTTCCATTGACAAGAGGAGAACAACCTGACACTACCAGGTACATTTGTTTCCCAGAAACACACAGGTAGGAGCTGCGCAAATATGGCACGGCTTTGTATGTGACTGACACAACAAGCAGGGTCAAAGCTTGGTTATACTGAGATCACTGAGAACAATTGAGTCTCAGGCAATCAGTGTTATCTACACCAACGCGGACTGGTTATAAAGAATCAACTAAATTAGAAATGCTGTGAAGGCAAAGAGCCAGATCAAGATAATAAACCTTAGACCATATTTGTTTGCTCACATATCCAGCATCGGAAGCCAGCATTACTACCTTGCAGCCTACAGCCAGTAGCCCGTTCAGCAGCACAATGCCTACTACGGTCGCTATGATGACTTTGGGGTGGTCGTCTCTGAGTGCAGGCCAGAAAGTCATCACCAGTACTGAGCTGGACAGGCAGAGCGCCACCACGATGGAGAGCCACCTCAGCCACTCAAAGTGGGGAATCCACAGAACCTGTTATTGAAACAATCTGTGTCAGAGTTATGACATACAGCAATATATTTCCTCAAAAGCTGTCATGGCATCACTCAAAAGTATTCATTTTCTAATTACTACAAGTCAATTGTTAACAATACAGCTTCTAAATATTCATCTCTAACCTTCTCATTCCTTCTGCATTCTGTTTAAAACATATGCAGCTACAGAGCCTTGCAAAAATATCCACACCCCTTCAAAGAAACAGTTTATGTAAAAGCAAGGAGTGATTTGGGCTGATGTTGGAGAAAGTTTCAGAAAAGAAAAACCTTTTCAAACCATCAGAAAGGTTTATCTATATTCAATTGATTTGAGCATGTTGATGTGTTAGAATGGCCAAGCCAGCAAACAGGTTAAAATCCAAGAAAGAAGCTGTTGCTGAAAATAGAAAAATAATTCTTAAAACTTTGTGTAAATTTATCACCTCAATCCCTTGAGGTTTATTGTTGAAATGTGACACGAAGCTTGAGAAAAGTTTTGCAAAGCATTGCATAGACAATATATTTTTTTAAAATAATACGGTTCACTAAAGAATTAGAAGGCTCATTTTGATGCAGAACAATGTCAGTAGCATAATTAACATATTTATAGGACTTACCACAGCTGGAATGTAAACTGCCAGCGAATATCCGTAGACACAGACAATCTCCATAAATGAGTATGACACCAGGTTCAAGATTTTATTGCTCCTCCACAGCAGCAAACCCCAGAGTCCAAGGGGCACAAGCCACGCATAGCTGAAGATGGCTGTGGCAGCTATGCTCACTGGAAAATACATACGGTGCAAGAGGTAAACTGGACGTTTATCAAGCATGTTTAGCGTCAGTCAAACTGAACTCACCTTTTCCAAACTCTGCGGTATATTTATAGTCTGAATTGCCAAAGTATCGCAAGAAAGTAGATAGGTTTCCACTGATAGCAATGGCAAACACAAGAGTGGTACAAATCCAGAATGGTCCTACAAACACAAACATATTTATATCTATAGCATTATTTACAACTTCAGTGTTTTATGAATAGTAAAAGGAAATAAATCAGCCTGCCACCACAAATAATTTGTGACAACAACTGTGCAAACTAAGTCAGAACTAACCATAAAGATCTGGGTTTTTACGAAGGTGAACTTGAACAAAGTTTTTTCCAGGCCACGGCACCAGTGAGCCAAGGATCCTCTCCATTACCTAAAGTAAGAGTTAAAAACACGTCAGGTTTCAACCAAGTTTGAGATACATTTGCTCTGAAGTAATTAATCTGACGATATAAACTGAGACAGGGACAAAACAAAATGACTTACATGATGGGTTTCGATGTCAAAGAATTTCTGGTAGTATTCAAATGTCCAGAAAGGAGCATTTTTCTTTTGCCCAGACAGAAGCTTGAATAAAAAAAACAAGACAGGTACAAGACATTTGTTTCCCAGTTATTATCTAAATATCTGATTTATACACATTTCAAGAAGCAAACCATTTTCCATTAACAGGGTCATGGTCTGACCTCTTCTCTGTCCTCGTTGATGAGTGGTTCTTCATCACCAACATCTTGAGCAAAACCAACAGCACTTCTTTGCCTCTTGGATTTTAAATCCTCATCCTCAATGCTAATGGTGACTGCATCTCTATTAGATTCCAGAAGATTCCCAGCTTCATCAAATTCTGTTAGAAGGGACAGATGTTAAGCATCTGGATCAACATGTTTGTTTTTTCAAGAAAGTGTGTACCTACTAAAGCTTGCACATTTTGCAGCTCACCATTCATTCATGAAAATCAATATACATATTAGCATTCAAAATGTCATGACAAAATGACACTATGGGCTGGTAAATTGATGTATTGTAGTTTTTGGGCTATAATTAAATATTGCACATGTATTCTACCAAATAACGTGGTGTGTGGTTGTTCTCAGGTAAAGTTAGATTGAATTAATATATCAATGCAGGCCACGCTTTTGTGATTTTTGTAAAGAAATATTAGAACCACGTATCCTTCCACTTCAAAATTAAGCACTATTTTTTGCTGCTCAGTCACACACTCCCTACAAAAATACACTACAGTTTGTGGTTGCATCACAAAATGTGAAAAATTGTGCGTTGCTCTTTAAATCTTTATTTTGACAAAAAATCTTATGAATTTAGCTATCAAGTCTATGTAAAAGTAAACACATACGTACTTATGTGTTATACCTATACGACATTAAAATTTGAGAGACAGAGTTCAGGGAGAACATTCACCTTGAAATTGAAATGGATCATTTTTCGACGCCATTCCCTTTTCAGTAGAAATGTTTGTTCTTTGAGAATCCGCTGGCAGGCTGGCAAAGAGGCAACAAATGAATCCTAAAGGCTGTGAATGAAATAAAGAACACGGCTATTGACGTTTTACATCTGTTGACTCCAGGTTAAAAGCATTTTTAAACCTACAGATACAAAATAACTTAGGAAGCTAGCTTAGTTAGGAACCAACTTCGACTGGCAAACTTCAATATATCGGTAAAAAAAAGTAACTCCTATTTCTATTGTAACTGTGAAATACAATATAAAGGTGTCGACTTTCTTAAACCCATGCTTACCAAATTCTGTGAAAAAATTCGTAAAAATTATGTCATCGTTATTAGCTAGGGAAACCTGAAGCAGGATATGCCAACGAGGTAAACATGATTCGTTCCTGTTGCGAGATATTTTCAAAATAAGAGTTTAGATACATGAATTTGGCTATATATTTAGCGGACATGGTGAAATAAAAGTTATCATAACTGTACAATATTTCATTATAAAAGGGTAATGTAAACTGAGGTGTGTTTTTGGCATATCTCCAGATCTACAGAAGGACTGCTATTAGTTGACTCTTACTGTGAAGTTTGAATGAAATGGCTGGTAGGTGGTAGTGTAGGTCACAGAGTCCGCCATATTGTGGGTGGCAAGTAGCCTTGGAAATCGATATAAATTTTGTTGGAAGATTAATTTCCAGAATAAAACTATACAATGTACGCCTAATTGATTTATATAAATTATATATTTAATTTTCTTCTTAGTATTAATGTTGGTTATCGTTTAGAAAAAGTACCTGGAAATGAAAATCAGATGTTTTCATCAGTCAGTTAAAATTTACCAAATATTACCTCTGAAAATACCAAACCAATATTTATCTTAGTTAATATGTTTTCGATATTATAACTAAATACTATAGTTCAACCGGTTTTTTTTATTATAGACATGAGATCTTTAAATATTGCTCTTAAGATTTTACTATTTATAATAATTTTGTTTTATTACCTTTACTGCTGATGTGACAGGGTGAAACTCTTCCCCTGCACTAGTGATTGTGGGACATGGCCAAGGCCCTTTAAAAAAAGCTGTGGGTAGACAGCTGAGCAAAAATGTTGGGAATGTGATCATTACATAGGAGTTTTATAAGGTATTTGGGGATGATTAATATAATAATAAGATAACATTCCCAACTGTAACTGATAAGATCTATAATTTGTCCTTGGTTATTTAAACTCTGTATTGTAAATTTAAAGATTAAACAGCCAGTAAGTAAGTTATTTGCTCAGTTTCACTATTCAATGTGGAATGTCGCAAGATCTATTAGACAAAGTTAATAATATAAAACAACAAAAAAAAAATAAGATGGATTCCAGCACATAAAAGAATTGACAGTAATGGTAAAATGCATAGGTTGACCAACGATGCAGTCAAGGCAAATTAAATTGAAATTAAAGTCCCATTAAGTAGAACATAAATAAAAATAATTATTAAAAATGAATTTAACAAACTATGGCAGGAGAGAAAGCATCTATACAAAATACAAAATGAGGTAAATGTAAGAAGGTGCAATGAAGAAGCAAGAGGAGGTATGAATGACAGGTTCAGTACAAGCCTAAATAGTGGTTTAAATATTATAGGGAAATTAGGGGTGGGTTTCACTGTGGCGAAATAGAAGGGGTTAAACATATATTCATAAAATGTAGAAAGTATGCAAGAGAAAGAGAGGAAATGGAAAGCGCCGCAGCAACTGCAATGATTATGGTTACAGAAACTTCAATGACATTGCATAATTAATAACTTATAAAGTATTTAAAGGACACAAAGTTAGCTGAGAGAATTTATTTACTTTTTATTTACTTATTTTTAGTAAGTAAGGGCATTTGAAAGCCAGGATGAGTTAAATTTGGTGAATTACACCTCAGTCCGTTTGATGGCGGTAATACACTGAGATTGTAAACTGCCGATATATGAGGTTCCATTTGTGTCAAAAATAAGTAGAAGTCATATGTGTAGATGTTGGTCTATGTTGTTGCTATGTGTCTTTATGGACATATCCATAAAGCATTAGTGCTTTATGGATATGTCGATGTTACATATAGATGTTGCATATGCCTATGTTGCATATGTTTATGTTGCATATGCGTTCGCTGTATATGTAGATGTTGCATATGTCTATGTTGTATATGTGTTTCCTGCATATGTAGATGAAGAATGAGTGTGCCTCACCTACACAATTTAGTAGAACAATTTCACATTGATTTTGAGTCAATGCAGCACATGACTTGGAAGCTATTGAAGAAAACATGATATTATTCAATATTAAAATTATTTAAAATATTGAATATGACTTAAAATTCAATAGAGGATAGTGTGTCTCGTGTTACCCTAATTACCACTTTTTTGTGTCAGTTGGTCACAAGGCAAGGCATTTATTTACGTTTGTCAGGAGTGTTTGGTTCGGACATTTGTTGACAGTCCCTAAGTGAACCTCCGAGCGCTTGAGGAGGGAGTGGTAGATTTAATGCCTGAAGAAAATACAAGGTAGAAATCTAAGCATTTTGAAAACACTAATATTGAAAGACCAATATTTTTGTAATATCTAATAAACTCTTTGATCAGACATGACCTACTTCAACACTTATTAATGCGAAGAGAACAGGCAACAGCAACACTGACGAACGACAAGGACCAACGACATGAACTAACGGCATGGACCAACGACATTGACCAATTACAGAAGTTAAAGACATTCAGACTACTACTTCAACCAACAACAGGGGGGAGTAACATAAAAAAAAAAAACATTTGCAAGGGGTTCACTGCTTTACTGGAGATAAATTGACAAGATGACAGTAATAACCACCACACAGCTAGAAACATTACATATGCAACATAGACATATGCAACACAGACATATGACCAGGGCTGCCCAAAGTCGGTCCTGGAGGGCCGGCATCCTGCATGTTTTAGTTCTCTCCCTTATTAAACGCACCTGGATCAAATGACGGCTCATTAGAGGCCTAAGAAGAACACTGACATGCTGAAATGGTTGTTACTACCACGAGGGAGAGAACTAAAACATGCAGGATGCTGGCCCTCCAGGACTGACTTTGGGCACCCCTGACATAGACATATGCAACTTAGATATATTCAACATCTACATGCAACATGTAGATGACATGTGGCTTCTTATTTTTGACACGAATGGAGCCCCATAATGTTTGACACAAATGGACCCCCATATAAATATGGCGGCGAAGCGACGTAGAAGCCTGTTATGCGTTTGTTCTCCTAATGTGTCTGTGCTGTATGATAGCAAAGGTATCTGATCATGCCTTTGAAAACTGCATACTGGTCGCGAGGAATCTAACATACAACACTGAGAATGACGACTAGGTGTAGCTGGAAATACCCCGAACACAAAGGAGCTTCTTTGTTTATGGTTTAAGCTAAGCTAATGACTCTCTGGGGTGAATTTGTGATCTACTTGGAGTCTGTATTCAAATCTGCTGTTAAGTTAAGAGAAGTTTTCGTGTGTCTGTAATGGACAGCGGCACCATTTATGTTCGAGAAAGAAGCAGCCTTCGTCGTGTGAGTGACATTATTCTGGTACAACCAAAAACACCACCATCATCATCATGCAGGAGGACGAATCCGTTTGTGCTGAGAAAGGAGCATTTCATTTTCACCTACAACGAGGAAGGAAGTCTGAGATACACCACTAAATCCCTCTTTGACATAACTCTGCTGTTCGTTGCTGACAACATCCAGCATGTGGACTCTTTGGTTGGCTTCCCAGAGCAAATAGGCGACAGACTTTTTGTAGCAGCAGAAGAGAACCGCGTATTTTTAAACCCAGATATTTCTCAGAAAGCCTTGAAATTATTCAGTGACGCATATGGAGATTTGGTGCTGGGCTCACTCTGTCTTAGAAACAGGTTGGGGTATATTGTTATCTCCTCGCCTCCATGCCTCGCTGCCTATTTTTTTTTGCCATAGATAGCAGCCATTCATGTCTGCTTTTCTTATTCTGCAGGTTTCCTCTCCTGCATGAGCGGATCACCGAGATAAAAACATTTCATAGTTTAAAGTCTCTGGATTTGTTTGGTTGTAGACTGGGAGATGATCATGAGCTGTTCTGTCACCTCACTTCCACGTCATTGGCGAGGTAAGGCTTGGCTCTTTATAGTGCACTCAGCAGAAAAGATGGTATCGGCTCTGAATCCTGTGTTCCATAGGAGCCTGACTCAGCTGTTTATTGGTGGCAACCATCTGTCAGATGTTGGCCTGCAAAGATTGACCGCGCCTATCCGGGTGATGCGGAAAGGACTGGACTCCCTGGAACTCCTGGATGTTTCCTGTCTGTAATTTCAATGGCGTCTGGTGAGCACCTACTGCAAACATAAGCTGTATAATATATATGTATATATTTTTTCTTTCTTACACAGGCAATCCCCTCTCGGAGATGGCTTTGAGGTACCTTACCTGCCTCCCAAAGCTGGTGAAGCTTGATGCATCTGGGACCAACATGAAAGTAAGACCAGAGTGTATTATCAAAAATTCATACCACATTCTGTCATTTTACAACCACAAACTGTGTCTTTGATTTGGATTTTACGTTATAGACCAACACAAAGTAGAATGTACCTATAAAACTCTCAAGGAAATGGATACCTAGTTTTACATTATTTTACAAATGAAGTTGGACAACTGTGGCCTACATTCTCTTATATCACTTTTCACTACTACTATAAATTCAAGTAATTCCTTGAAATATAACTTTAAATTATCAAGAAGCTGAAAATGTCAAAACCAGGTATTAGGGTAGATAATATAGACGATACATCTGGCTTAACAGGCACTATTTGTGGTGTATGAAACTTATCTGGGTATTTTTTATTTTTTTGGTTTGGGCCTGGGACTAATTTATCATTTAAATATGAGCTTGGCACAGGCTTGAAGACAACCGTGTGGAACTTATTGGGGCTAATTCCTTCGGAGAAACCACTGAACACCTTCGATCACTCGGGGTGTAAAACGGAAGGATGGGCAGAACAGGTAATCAATTTTAGACAATACCAGGAGTGTAGATAATTTGTTTCAATAAGCAGGATCATTTATCCACATTCCTTGTCTTTCCAGGTTGTAAATCAGTGGGAAACGAGTGGCTGCCAGATGCCTAAACCGAAGAAAATGGAAGAGTCAAGGGCCTCAGCACTTCGCTTCTGTAAGTCTGTTACATTTTTCATTTTAATTTGTTAATCAATTTACAAATTGAGTTCTGAGGTGTTTTTTTTCCCTTTTTTGTAGTTGGCAGACAGAAGTTTGTCAGAGAGGTACTGAATGCGGCACCACTGGTCAGTGAGGATGGCAAGCAGACCAATATGGAGAAATTGCACTTCTACAAACCAACAGGAAACCATCATCTATGTGGGAAAATGGATCCATCCACAACAAAATGTCTCCAAGTCAGGAATCCCACTTGTAATGTTAGAAAGACGACGCAAGAGTCAAGCAAGTGTGACGCTTCTCATCAAAGTCCTCCGACTAAGACAAAACGCTCATCCTCATTAGTTCTCACAGCAGAGGACACAGAGTTGTTGAACAGCTATTGAATAGAGGAATCCATCCGGGCAGCATTCCAAAATAATCAGACATGGGAGCAGCAGTCAACATGCTGCATTCACACAAACTATTAGCGGGTCACATATACTTAACGACAAAAGTGTTTTGGCTTTTTCTTTTTTTTTTTTTTTTTTTAAGATAAATAAAATTTTGTATTTTCCCAGAGTGCCTTTTTTTTTTCTTTCTGCAGCTTTTAAATGACTACACAATGTACTTTAATAATCATAAAACTGAGTGTATCAAGTTTTCTGTAAGTCACACAGGGACAAAACCCAATTCCTTGCTGACATTTTCTATACAGATAACAATCAAAACTTTTGTAGGATTGAGGTTTCACCCACTGTATTCTTACACATTTTATACCAGACCTACATTTCCTGAGCTCTGGCATGCAAGTACAAATTCAAACATTCCCCACCAATTCTGCTTTTAATTGTGCTGCAGTCAAGTTGATAGTCATGTTCTTTTTTTTTTCTTTAATTTACCAAAGGGTTAAACAATATAATTCCAATTCAACAATTTCAGTTGTATATTTGCATTTATTACCAAGGAAACAGAGCAGGAAAGACTTAACTGCATGTACCGTTTCATTTCATTAGGAGCACAGACTTTTTACTATAAAAGGGATCAGGATATTGCAGCAGTACAAACATTAAAGAGGGAGTCGGCAGTATCCACACAATCTGTTACCAAGCATTGTGGATTCCGGTAAAAACTTGCATCACTTCAAGTCAGCTCATTACATTCAATAAAAACACACAGAACTAATGCACACTTGCAGAAAAAAAAAAAAAAACTAAAAACATTTTATTCCTTTATTACCCTCATTATACTTTGACACAATTATACCAATATACAGAAAAAAGTTTTAATTACCCAAATGTCAGGTTTAAATAAAGCAGGGACAAACCAGTTAAAAGTAAATGACCTGAAAAAGTTCTGTTGAGACCACAACCAGCTTAGGGATTAAATTGGAGATTAAAGAACAAAAATCAACAGAATATCAATGATCAATAGGAAAGTTTCCTTTAGGAGTGCAGTCTTGTTTTCTAGATGTTGGACTGTCCCAGGTTCACCTTGGAAGGAAGTGGCCCCGCCTCTCCCTCTGGCCCTTTGGAGGTGATGATAATCAGAGAGGATGCTGGGTAAGGAGTCAGTTTCTGCTGTTTGATGTAGTCCTTGTCCCCATAGATGCTCAGTTTCTACAGGAAGAGGAAAATAAAACAGTCTTTATGTATTCAGTTTGCATGTTAAGCTAGTCAGAACGGCTGCAGGTTTTACAAAGACATCTCGATGTGTATCCATACTCCTTAAACCTATTTCACATTTTGTTATGCAAACTGATGTTTATTACTTTAAAAAGGACAAAATGAAATGTTGAAGGGGCAACATGTGCACAGCAACATGTGCATGCTTTTAAGTAATGCGTCACAGAAACATTTAAATAGTAAATATAAGCTCATAGTCTATAATTTACAGTAACATCTGAATGTTGAACTGCTCTTGAATACTATAGGTTGAACTTCATGTTTATCTTCAAATTTTTCCAGAAGATAGTTTTTTGTGTACAGTTTGAAATGAAATGAAAAAAAAATGACAACGAGCAACAGGTCTGAAGGTTAAACAAATAACCTAGAAACCATGACAAAGAAAATAACCCGGGGCTTACCTCAGCAGGTACATATTGATCCACAGCAGTTGCCACAGTAG
This sequence comes from Girardinus metallicus, assembly GCA_903067095.1. NCBI lineage: Eukaryota > Metazoa > Chordata > Actinopteri > Cyprinodontiformes > Poeciliidae > Girardinus > Girardinus metallicus. The sequence continues at coordinate 162,045 of CAEGAE010061512.1, read as the reverse complement.
CACAGCAGATCCAGATCAGGACCGACACAGACAGAATTAAAGTAGTTGTTAGGATCCACCCAGGCAGCCAGGGGTTCCTGTGGAGAAAATCACAGTTGGTCTGTGTAGCTCCGCAGCACGCGAAACCATGGTGTTACTAAAGTTTCTTAGGCAACAGAAATGTGCAAACCTTGACAGGCAGCTGAAAAGATTGTAGCCATCGTCATAGCTGCGCTCACCACTCAGCTCTCTGTCTCTTTCTTGGATTAAAGTCCGATGGTATTCTTTGTAAATAGGGCTGCTCATCCGGGGGACTGTAATAATAATAATAATTAAAAAAAAAGGCAATTACAAAAATCAGGGATGCACCTTTATGTTTCATCTTTATAGTTCCTTTGCTGCATTTCTAGATCATGGTTTCTTTCCAAGCAGATTCTCAAGTTTTAAAATAATCCAGATATTTTACATGAAATTGAGGTCAAGGACATTAGAACGAGATTTTAAGACACTATGTGTTAGCTTGCTAAATATTGTCATGTTGTATCAAAAGTTTAATAAGAATCTGATCCAAGATGTAGCCATTTGATGAAATGAGGCTGGTTGAGATGTGAAACAACCAAAACCTGTGAATGCTGCATCAGCTGTTTAAAGCCGTAGCATCATGATTGGGTGGGGGCAGTGTTACGGGTTCCAGAGATAAATATTGAGGACCTAACATTTGCAATAACTTTTTGTACTATATTTTGCAATAAGTAGAAAATGTACAAAAAACAAAAACCACTCTTATAGTGTTCACTATAAGTTTATCACTGCATACTAGAAACTTTTTTTTTTTTTAAAACATTTGTCGATTGTCTCAGTAGAAAAAAGAAAACTTTAAATAGCAAAAAGCAGTAATTCTACCCATACTGTCAGCTACATTTTAGACACAGTTTGGTGTTCTTAGAAGAAAGAAAAAATGATCACAAAACTGGTGCTGGAATGGGAAAAGCATGCTAAATGTTAAGCTCAGAGTGGCCCAGAATTCAACTCTTAAAGTATAGATTATGCTTCAGTACCAGGTCTGTGTCAGGATAGCAAACATTTAACAAGATCCAAAACTGGACACAAAATGTTTGACATTCATGTGGATAGTGAATGCACGATAATGTTTGAGCTGAGCTATACGTCTTCAATTTTAACATTTGTTCTAAATTGAAGACCGTCGCATAAAAAGAATAAAATTTAATGTGCTTACAGCTTTTCTGAGGCTCCTCCTTTGAATCTCTGTCCAGTTCAATTTGAGAGAAAATCCTAATCTGTGGTTCAGACTGGGAAGCAGAGGAGATAAATGGATTTTTGAAATCCGTTGTATAGAATGGCCTACCACTGTCAGGTTTATTAGAACTAATCAGAGCAATACCTGGAAAATAACAACTTTCCCATCATCAGCTTGAAGGTAGAACGTCCAGGTAGAAGTGATGAAGCTGTGGGCTTGACTCATTACGTCGTCCCAAAATCCTCTGACCAAAGTCAGGGGATACAGAAGGTGAATCCTAGGCATCATGGCCTCCAACTGTTTAGAAAACAACAGAGACACTGAGCATGCCATTATTTCTGCATTGATTCAACTACCAGTATACCTGATCCTGACGCTGCTCAGCAAATGGAAGCTGATTGTGACAGCCCATGTTGCACGCGTACTGCTCATCAGGCTGGGTGTAGGCTTCCCGGCAGGCTGCATGAGTTTGGAGTAACAGACAACAAGACAGGTTTAGAAGATTGCAACAAAATGTATCAAGAGAAAGGTTTTATTGTTTAATTGTTATGCATATTTCTAAACTTTTCCTGATTAAAACTTTACTTGAATTTTGAAGTACATTTTTTTTTATCAATATCACCGAATGTGTCAATATTACAACCACAAACGTCAATGTATTTGAGATTTTATATGATGGGAGAATCACACAAAAGTAGTGCATCATAGTGAAGTGGAAGTTTTTATTTTTAAATAAAAAAAATCTTAAAGAGTGGTACGGTATTTATGTTTTATGAAAACAATGTCTCCATTTAGTTTCATTTCACACTTAGGCACTACTTTATATAGGCCGAACTCATAAAATCTCAATAAAAACACATAAAAGCTTGTATTTTCAACGTGAAAACAAAGGGGGTGGGAATACTGAGTATGTATTACACAATGACAGTAGGTGCACATTATTTTTCTAAACTTATTTAGACCAAAAAAAAAAACTACTCAAATGCGACTCGAGATTATTAGTATCTATATCTAGTTCAACCTTGTGTGTGTGTCAGGTGGAGCTTGCAGTACATTTGGTGCTGAACAGTCTGACGAGCCTGAACATTGTAGATGGAAGATGATAGTTTGCATACACTTACTTGATTCACATTCAGTTCTGGTCTGATTTAAATCATCGCTGTCACGGACAAAATGACAAATGGAGAACAGACGACAGCCTCGCTGGCAGGCGTACAGTTCCTCCTCCTGAAAACACAAAAACAAACCCACGGAGCCAGTTGAATCCCTCTGAATTACGCACTTTTCGACGACTTATACACAACAATGCACCAAACAATAGAACTGCACTTACATAAGTCAACCTAAATAATCTTCTCTAGCTAAATTGCATAACGTTAGCGCAAGCTAGCTGACATAAGCAAGATAAAAGCACTCACCCGTGGATACGTGTGCAAACTGTATGTCATTCCGCAGGACTTGTGGCAGGACGCCGTGTTTCCCAGAACGCTGTCAAACACGTCTGAAGACGCCAATGTGCAAGCAAGTAGGACATTAAGTCCCAAAATACAACCAACGAAAGAAAATGTTCCCATTTTGCCTGTGCAAACCCAAACAAACAACTCCACTCCTCTTCCCCGTCCACCCTAAACGGAACTGTAAATCTCGCGAGATCTTTTAGCTTTAAGGTTGCATTTAAGGACTCCTAAATAAATGTTCATATTTTTAACAGTGGTAATTTATACCCAATTTGTACCTAGAGATGTAATGTGAATTGTATTTTATTGTTATTTGATGTTATTTTATTTTCTGTTTTATCTCATACATATTTGACATATTTTTCAAAAATGCATTTTTCCAATTGCCATTTTTTAAGCCGCATCTTCTTTAACATTTAAATTAACCTGCGTTAAAGGAAAAAAATAACATCTACAAATGTTATTTTTTTTCTTTAGTTATTTTTACTTGACAGTCATTTCATCATTTTATACTACTTGATTATTTTAACAAAGACATTTTTTCCTCAAGTAACCTGAAGGCAACATAATTTCTGCTACAAACAGGCTTCCGTTGTTATTTCAACTGCATTATTGACACTCTTTTCTACTATTTTCCCCCACGGTAAACATGGTTAGAGAGTGCAGACAAATGGCATGATCACATTGATAAAATATTTATTTAATATTAATTGCAAATTATTTCGGATTTAATGAGAAGATAGTTTTTATCTAGCAAACTGCATCGGTTAGCAGTTGTTAGCTTACCTCAGCTAACGCTAACAACCTGTAGCTGAAGAAATATATTTTTATTTGAAGATGGACAAGTTTGTGGTTCGGCTTCCTAAGGGAGAAACACCCAAACAACCGAAGAGCGACGAGAGAGTTTACAAACAAGCTACAATTGAGTCTCTACGGGTGAGATATTAAGCATAGTGTGAATAAAAACAACATACGTTTCTACATTTGAGACTGGTGAAATGATAGGTCATTCATTATGTTTCTTCAAGAGGGTAGTTGTGATTGAGGACATCCTGCGTTACAAGTCGACGCTGGAACTCCCAAATCAGAGCAAGGAGAACCTGATGAACGCCCTGACTGAGCTGAGCAAGAAGATCCCATCCAAAGAAGTGCTCAGGTCCACTAAAATAGGTACATACAGGAGTAACCTTTAAATCATCATTTTCAGCTCGTTGCTGGTGTGATGTACCACACAGAACAGGTGTGTTATTAAACGGTCAAAATGAAAACAAGATAATTGACTTAAAACAACGTCGTTGTTTTAGGTCAACTATGACTGCATAGGGTATTTATCTTTTGCTGATAACTTTGGGTTATATTGTAATCCTTCTGATGTTTTTGGAGAGAAAAGGCCAGACTTCACTTTCTCCAAGGCGTTCCCAGTCCAGCTGAGAAATGTATAATCCCTCCAGCGACTCATCTGCCCTTCTCTGAGGATCCTTGGAAACATGCAAACTCATTGCAGAAAGATCCCAGAAAGGGAATATGAACTCTCTTGCTGCAAGTTGACAGTGCTACTATTTGCTTTGACCATCCTTCAGTGGTGCCATTTGCTAGCTAGTTAAACCATTTTGATTATGCTTGAAAGAAACAATAAAGGAAAAAAAATCTAGTGTGGTAATTACTGTGAAAAACTTTAATTAATTGCCAATTTTTTTGTGTGTTTATTCAGCTTGTGTGATACTTAAAGTTGTTTAAAGATATGACATATTTAAGTAAGGCTGAGGCTAAATTAATCCTTCTGGGTTTTTTTTCCTAGGTCACACTGTCAACAAAGTACGGAAGCATCCAGACCCTGAGGTGAGTTCTCTGGCAGCAAAAGTTTACACTGACTGGAGGACTTTCATTGAGGAGAATTCAAATAAGCCGTCTATTGAAGTGCGCTCGGACAAACAGTCTGAAGGGCTCAGGAGCAATGCTCGGAGGCTGCTGACTGAAGCACTGGAGGTCAAGGTGAGAAACAGGACAAATAACTTTAATGGCATTTCACACGTTTAACATCTTTTTGGGTATCTGCATGGCGTTGGCTGCGTGGCACACTAATCATAAACCCACAAAAGCAAATTCTGCTTTAAAATAAGACTACACATTTTTAAATAGTCTTCTTCAGGACTCCAAATCCATAAAGAAATTAGATTTTTATCACTAAACTGCACAAAGTACGTGCATTTTATTAAATAATTGTTTATTTATTGATATTTATTGATGCTTTCATGGAATAAATGGTGGAGTAAAATATGTAAATTACAATTTTGACAATACAGACAGCTTTAAGTGGATTTCAGACATAATAATTTGGATTTATAATGATCATTAAGTGATAAATACAGGTAAGGATAAGAAATCTTTCACAATAACAATAAAAAATAGGATAGATTATAATCCTTAAAGGCCTTTTGTTTATTTCATTATAGTTAATCTCTTCTTGGAGACTTAGTAGGAACTAGTGAAACTCACCAAATTCTGTACTTTTTAGTTGAAATTGTAACAAAACGGAGCTATTTGCTAAAATCAGGTTTGTTGGTTTCATATTCTGTGATCATCGTCTTTTTATTATTTGCTGGTTTATTTCCTAACACTTTGGTCATTTTGTATTCCGTTCCTACAGATTGTTGAACTAAATGAATTGAAAAGTATTTTTGTCTGTTGGTCTGTATGTGACACAGGAGGACTCTGGTCTGATAGACAACATAGAGCGAGAAGTTTTTCACCAGAGCTCCCGGTTAGTCAGCAGCTCATACAGACGGACAATCAGGGCGCTGGTGTTCGCCTTCAAACACAACCCTGACGTCAGGAGTGAAGTAAAGGACGGCAAAATATCAGTCAGCCAGCTGGTTTCTAAATACAAAAAATAAGTGAATACAAGTTGGACTGTGACTCTGACCTCTTATGGGAGAGATTTTAATGCCTGTGAAGTTTTTAAAATTTATTTTTAGTCTCTAATCGTGTTCTCTGTTGGCTGAGAAAATAGAAAATATTTTTGTATTTTGAGGCACATCAGTAAATGTACGCTGTTTTATGAGTAGATGCTCTAATTTTAATATGACAAGCATACCTCCACTTACACAATACTGTACCATATGTCATTAATTTTGAATGAAAAAATGTCAATTAAATACAAAATGATGAAATTTGGGTTGTAAATATACATGTTTCATAATTTTGAATATTTTGGGGTTTTTTAGTGTTGCCTTAGAGGTTTTTGCAGTAAAAGTTTATTCACCAATTATTTAGCAAAGGCGTGCCCAAATGTAGTCCTTGACGGCTATCCTGCAACGTTTAGGTACATCCCTTCTTAAACACACCTGAATTAAAGGAATGGCTCATTAAGGGGCATATGCAGATCAGAATAACTGAATATGAGGGATTTCAGCCATTTGAGTTAGGTGTGAGAAAGAATAAAGAATGCATCTTAAAGTTGCAGGATAGTAGCTCTTGACTTGGTCATTGCTGGTGTAGCACATTAACAGCGCTGCAACTCTACTTCTGGAGGATAAATTGTATCTAACACTTTTGACCCTTTATACAAGTTCAATAAGTTTCCCAAAGACACTTTATCATGACAAGTGGAGAAGAACAGATCAAACTTCTTTGTGTTTGATGAAACCTCTTGCCAGTTCAACTGTGAAAATTAAAAATACCCACTGTGGCTCAAACACACACACAGCCCTGTTAAAATAAGGTGTAAAAATAGGACTGTAATAAATAATTGCATAATATATCATTTTCTAACATGATATATTCTGTGCCATTCAGGTGGAGAAACAAATTTATCAGAGGGGAAAACACACACACACACACACAAAAAAAGCTGGTTGCATAAATGCCCTTTAAACAGTATTTTTTGCTAAGCCACCTTTTGATTTAGTTTCAGCATTTAATCTTGAGTTCAGTTGGTTTGCAAGATCTTAGTATGAAAGTTTACAATCTCCTCAAACCTTGTGGAAGAATGTGTCAAGCTAAGCAAAGTTTGAACCTGAACTTTTGGAAAAGCCTGACTGGGCAAGATCTCTGTGATTCACTGTACCAGAACAATTAAAAAGTAGCTAGTAAAATGTCTTCTCAGATTTTTTGGGTTATTATTACAATGTCTTGAACATGTCACTTGTAGAAAATGAAAAATAGACCATGTTTCATATTGTATTTAATAGCAAAACATTTTAATAAAACCTTACAAAAACACAAACTAAAAACATCATATTTTCATTGCCCAGAGTACTCCTACAAAACCATCTTAGGTCTTTCAATGTCTAAATCAGAAAGTAGCTAGAAAGATTGACTTAAGAGTTATCACACTGCTAAAAATTGATACACAAGGTTCAAAAACCACATTTCATAAATTAACTAACTTTTAGAAAGTCACATTAAATTTTTAGTTGCCAAAGCAGTTAAGTAGCATCACCAGCACAACTTGAATCACATTCATTGATGCAAGATGGATAGAAAACCTTATGTAGCTGGCAGTTCCTTTATGTACCTGAAAAATGTATGTACAAAACAATCAAAAGTACAAAATGTTTGTAAATTAATCTGCACTGAGTTTGAAGTTAAAAGTTTTGTTTGTAGAACTTGGTTTACTGGTGCACATTACCTGCAATGCTTTGCACATGCCTGTACAAAGCATTGTAGGTAACATATAACTGTATTTAGAGAGCAGTGTCAACATCATAAAATTATTTTTCTTTTCAATTTTGTATGTTTTTTTTGTGTAAAAATTAATTGAGACTAAGAACTTGTTAATGATCTCTGTGTAACTCTGGTTAAAGAAGCACCAACCAAACAATCGCTATCACCATGAGAATAACAGCCAGAACGCAGATGCTGATGAAGACAATATCACTCAAGTCATGAGGTTCTGCCTCTGGTTCTGCCACGTATCCGCTGTTGTCGCTTTCCGCCTGCTGGGCCTGCTCCTCCAGCCGTCGCTCCTCCGCTGAAATGATTGACACAGATGCGACCTTCCTTAAGGCGTCGCACTGCACCTTGTATTCCTGCACATTTTGCTGCTTCCCATCAGAGAAATCAATGTAGAGCTTGTTCACCAGCATGGTGATGTTGCGGTGTTTCTGTAAAGGATTATTAGTCACAAAATGGTTGCAAATAAGTTTAATCACGTTTTATCAGCTGTATGTTCTATGAATCATGGCACTGGTTAAAAAGCTTTGTATCCTTGGACATGACAAAAGCTTCATGTTATTCTATGTGTAGACATGACCTTGAAATATTTTGGTCATTTATTTATAAAATATAGATTCCTAGGGGAACGATAAAATAAACATATTATAATGGCAACACCTTTAAGAAGTAATCACTGTCCTGTCCAGAGATGCCTGGTGGGAATGTGGAGAGCAGGGTTTGTGGGGCGGGGCAGTGACAGGGACCGACTTGTTGGGTCGGGCTTGAAACTCATTAATAACTGCTTGCAGTTGTTAGTTTTTTAAGTCTGCTTTTAAATCCACAACACTAAGACTAAAGTATTTAACCTTTTTTTTATATTCCACTTCCTTTCTTACAGACCTTTGTAAAAGCAAATTATTTTTAAACAAGAAATCATTTCATGGTGTAATAGTGTATAAGAGCCAGTTACCTGGCTGGCTGTACCACAGTTGACAAACTGGGCCAGTATTTTATATGAGGTGGTTGTTAGCTGAGCTGTGCATGTTGGGTTTCCAAGGTAGATACTCTCACGGTCCAGCTGAGGTAACGACCGTTGAGGGATCAGGATGGTAAACTCTGATCTGGTGCAGCTAACGTTCACAGGCACCACTGAGGAAAACATATTCAAACATTTCGTGAGCAGAATAGGAATAACATGGAGGAGAGCTGTTTGCTGGGATGAATGTTCAGAATTTAAAGAGCAAATTTAGTTGGGATTAATACTGCAAACAGTGTACTCAGTGGGGAGTACATATCTTTAACCTGCAGTCCCCACAGGATACACTCAATTAATAGTCCCATTAGCTCCTGATAAAAGACAAACACAAACACATTTACCTCCTAGATAAGAAGCGGTGAACCCTCTGTGAGCTTCATTTCTGTCTGTGCTGAGGACAACCAGCAGCTTGTTCCCCTTAGAAACGAGGGAAGAAGGCTGCTCCCTGCCGCACCAGCGCCCCATCAGCGTGTCCGCCTGGCTGTCCCCGTCATACACAGACACCGAGTCGTAGTCGCACTTGTCTGACAGACTGTTGTGGCCCTCCAGGTCCATGACAGGAAAGAAGAGCTTGATGCGGTACCCGGCTTCCAGGGTGATGCTCCAGTGGCAGTTGATGTTGTTCGGGTAGATGTTGGGGAAATGTGGGCTGCTGAAGTTGCCGCTTACAGTGGATAGAACTTGTTGGCATTCACCTATTTTAAGTAAATGACATTAGTTAGCCATCTTCATTAAGGTTTCTGTTCTGTGTTTACTTTATTACTTCCTCTCAAGGATGCTATTTAAAACAGTCTTAAAATTAAAAGCTAAAGTTTATAGCAGGTCATTGAAGTTTATGAGGACTCCCTGTAAGTTTATAGGTTTCCAGTTTTGGGAATCTGACTCATTTGTTTACTTGCATTGCACAAACTTAATGAGTAGGTTATGGATTCTAAAGTTTAACTCGTCCATACAAAATCCAGCAGCAAGTAGTTAAAGCTCAAGGGGTAAAAACTGGAGATTGATGTAAGGTTATGTCTGCTCACAGTGCAACCATAATATTTCATGTAATTTAGCTATACAAGGAACACAGTACAGATGTGGGAAAAGGTGCTTTGGTCCAGTGAGACAAAAAATAACATTTGGCCCTGTGTGCAAAACTCCATGTATGGCATAAAACCAGGAGACACCATTCCCACAGTGAAAGGTATTGGTGGCAGCATCATGCTGTTGGGGGTATTTATCTTCTGCTGAAAAAGTGAAGGTGGTCTGTCTGGAAGAAAGACAGAGTGAAGGTTCACCTTCCATCAACACTAAACATGCAGCCAGTGGAATTGTTTTAGATAAAAGCACTTAGATTCATTTGTTGAAACAGCCCAGTCAAAGAATCTGTGGCAAGGTTTGAAAATTGATGCTCGCAGATGCTCTCCATCAAATCTGATATAACTTGATCTATTTTGCAGAGAACAATGGGCAAAATAACTTCCACCGTGACACAATGGTATTGATCAAAAACTCATAGAATGGAGACAAAAAATTTAATATTTAAGTCAGACATAACATTTGTGCACAATGTCCATGCCTGTAGATTTACACTCAGCAAAGTCACACTGATGAGTTCCAGTCTGGACTTTTACTGGACCACTAATGGATTTTCACATTGTTGCAGAATATTTTATGAGATTCAAAAGATTCGATTTTAATCATCTTTTTAGTCCTTCAAGTGAATTGTTTTAGACATTCAGCACAGCATCATCAGTGAGATTTTTTAAGTCGATGCTTTCTTTATTTTTCACTCTATTAACACTTAGTCTAGAAAATGTTCTTACCTGAGTAATAGTAAGCCTTGAAGCCTCGTCCACCAATATTGAAATCTGACTTGAAGACTACCAGCAGTTGGTTAGCAGTAGTGACTGTGTTGGGGGGTTTATCTGTCCCACAGTATTTGCCAAGATGGCGGTGAGTGACTGTTGGCCCATCGAACAGGGCAACAAAGTCAAAGTTACATCCCTCGTTGTTCTCCAGCTGGAAGTCCAGGAAGACCAAGGTGACAACACTTGTATTTGACACGTGGATTGTCCAGGAGCAGTCTGCATTGTTGCTGTACTCCTGAGGGTAGCCTGGGCTGGAAATGACACCTGATAGTCCAGTCAACACTCCACCACACATGTCTAGTGAGGACAGGAGGCAAAAAAGGAAAAGAACTGTTATATGGTAAGAAAAATGATATGGTAAGAAAAACAGCCGAAAATACCCCAACAGTAGGCCAAGTTTGTAGAGGCATACAAAAGACTCGAGGTAGTGATTGTTGCTAAAGGTGCTCAGACAAGCATATAGTAAAGGCTGCGAATGCCTACATAGCACACAGTATTTGCTGTTTTCTTTTTTAATTGTCAATAAAATTGCACCAACTTAACTTTTTTCACTTTGTTGTTATAATGCGCTGTTTTTTTAATTTTGAGGAAAAAAAATATTTTGATCCATTTCTGATATATCTGCTGGCGGTCTGAAGTGCTAAAAAGTGTGATGAAGTTCTTTTCTGCTTGCCATAGACGACTTATCGTTGCACAAAGATCGGGCTGCCTAAAATGCTAAGGCTCGTAGTTACCTTGTACATTCTGGAAACAAAGCAGCTCGGAAAAATAAGCACCTTGTCAGTCTGGTTGTCATCCTTTTTTGTGACGGTAACATTAGGATTTTTTTTCCATTTATGAGTTGCCATATATTAGCCAATCTGGTGTAGTTCTCCTGAGCAGGCACTTTCATCAAACATCCAACAACAAAAGATCAAAGAACCACTTAAGCACCTTAGGCATATGTCGAAGGCAAAAGAAGTCTAATGTCCAAAGTTGAAAGTTGTGTTTGACTGCTTGCTGATCCATTTTGGCTCCATTGTTTACTTTTGCTTTCCTTGGTCTGGTCAAATATCTTAGGCCCACAAAAATCTCAGGATCTGATTTAAGTATAAACTTTAACCTTTCCAAAAACGTTTATGATGATTTTTTGCTAAGTACATTAGATTAGATTAAATTCTTTATTGCCATTGTAAAACATACAATGAACACATTGGCAGCATAGGATCATTGCCCTGTTGGACAATTATCTGCAGTTGTCTACAACCTCACTGATGCTTTTCTCCAGAATTGTGTCATTCTCTTTTCATATGGTTCTTTTTAATCTTTAAAAGTTTTGAAAAATACAGAAACGCGACATGCTGTAACTGTCAATTTTGAATTCTGAAATCTAAAATCCACATTCTCATTTCAAAACTACACTTTCATCTTTTTCCCAAAGGCTTTCAGAAAATAAAAAAGCTTTTTTTGATAGGTTTTATTTGTGAGGAAGAGTCGTCCTTGTTTGAAAGAGATGGGAACCAGCTTTGTACACAATATCCAAACACCATCATCATTGTCATAGGAAAATCTCCCTGCCTTTGTCATGAACCTTGGATCTAGGATGAATTTGAACAGAAACAAGAACTAACAATATTTCTCTTGAGAACAAATTTGAACTTGAGCAGCATTTAACCAGAGTTGTCAGAATTAATAGTTCAATTAGCGGGTTACGTTGTTGGAGGCATAAGGGCATGTACTTTGAGACAAATAGCGACTGCCGATTGGTCAATTGCTGACAAACCCCCCTAGAATGATTGACAGGCGGCGTCAAGCCAGTTATTGTCGCTGATTCTATACCTTCAAGAGAAGACTGTTAATGCTACCCTCTTCAGTAGTGCCAAGACAGTCTCTGTGGTGTGTGCTAAGGCATATTTGGTATTAAAATATGCAGCTCCAAGCATTATGAGAGGGGCTCTTAAATATTCGCAGATTTCATACATTTGCTGGCGATTGTGGTCCCTAACATATGCAAATACTCGGAGTCTTTTGTTCTCTACTTGCCCTTGTTATAATGGCTGACTAGTCTTTTTCTGTATTTCCACTGATAGTTTGATCATTTATTCTTGGTGATGATTCTTTATTATCCTTGTAAAACATACAATAAATGCTTTTGGGAGAATAGGATCATTGCCCTGTTGGAGGTTAATTGCTATCACTCTTATCTTTGGCTCCCTCCAAAGATTTTCTAGCAAATAAAGTTGGGACATTGCCTGGACCACACAAAAAGGTTAAAATTACCCCTTGGGAGGAAAAGTAGGTTGACAAAATTAAAATATTACTTTAAACCTAAATCTGCCAAATCTGTATCATTTTGGGCACAACTATACCACCCTGCCTTTGAGTAGTTTGAGGTGAATTTCTTTGACAATGGTCTACAAAGTCATTATTTTACACACATTAAGAGTAAAAATGTTTAAACTCAATAGAAAACTTTAAAAACAGTTTAAGATTGTTGTATGTAAATTCTAGACATGCATACAAGGTCAGGAGGTTTAGGTACAATTCATGAGTTACAAAATCTCTGCAAAGCAAGAGTTTAGCCTCAATATATTTGTCATATTACATTAAATCTAACCAGTTACCTTTTCTGTAGCCAACACTGAAGCCCCTGTAGGCCACATGGCGGTCTGAATGGAAAATAATGGACATGACATTCCAAGAAGAGGTGAACTGAGGTGGGGAAATGTCACCACAAAATGTCCCAAGGAGGTTCCCCTCGTCCTCAGATATGCCATTGTATATTTTGATATAGTCGTAAGCACAGCTGGTGTGGTACTCCAGCTCAAATTGGTGAAAGGTGAGGAGGACTGAGGAGCCTTCAGCCACTACTATCAGCCAGGAACAGTCAATGTTGTAGGGATACAGCCCTGGGAAGTTTGGACTGGAAATGTTACCTGACGGAGCAGAGAGGATGCCTCCGCATTTGACACCTAGAAATTACAAAAGCAATGTTTTATTTTAGCTCAGAGGAGAAGATATAAAAAGGCTTACTGCTTATCCCTGACTGATATCACTGTTTTCTTGCCAGCTGATACAATCCATGAAATTGTATTACACTCTGACTTTGAACAATGGAGACCCAGCTTTATCTGTATATATAGCCTCTACAAAATAAAACACTCCTATTAAGTCTAAATAGTATTCCATCAGGATAAAAAATGACAACTCACCTTTTTTAGTATAAGCCCTGTCAACCAATAGTAGTAAATGAATCAGTATAGCCACCCTGAGACTCATATTGTTATTGTGGATTCGGCTTTTCTGAAACCTCGACTGCTGTTCCAGCCGAGACACACAACTGTAATGTCACAGTGCACCGCCTTGAGGTAATAGGACTTTGAAAAATTTATCCATTGCCTGAATGGGGGAACCTGACGCCTATCCACCTACAGGCTGCGCTTTGGCCTCTTTGCTAAATTTTAATGACTGATATCCAGTGAGCTCTAGATGCTTGTCAGGACACTGTTTGCAGAGAGGTTATGCATTTTTAATGACGGCAGGGTGCACACAAACACTGTTGGACAACCGGCTGGGAGGGGCCTTGATAGAGACAGAGAAAATGCATTTTATAATAACAAATACTTTTGTCAGTTACATGAAAAATAAAAAGAATGTGTGAACTGGGCTAAGATGTTCTTAAAGTGATGGCATTATGTATTTTCCAGGCACATTGGGCCATTTTATAGCCCAATCAAGTGTGTTACCTGAAGTTGCTTTAAAAATGTCAAACATAGATTTAAAAAATGACCTTACTGGATGCCTTGAAAATGGGTTTCTGTCTCTTTAAGAAGATCCTAGCTTTTCTGACATGCTGCCTTTAGCTCCTCGTCACAACAATGCTCCTCTGTTATGCTGTTAACAACTGTTCTGAGGTGCGTTTGATTGAGAAGCAGTTTGTATGATAAGCTCAGCAGATGCGCAGTTCCACCAGGTGTTTGCTAATTGTTGCTGTCACTAGTCTGGTGGAGCTGAGAGGAGAAGGCGCAGAGACGGGGTACGCTTGGCAGCAAGTGTTTAGGCACCTCTAAGCTCTCGCTAGAGACTGAAGGATTTCTCAAACTTGCATGGAAGATCTAACGCAATACTCCAGGTATGTTTTTGATGAGGGTACAACATTATAACATTAGATAAAGTTTTAAAAAGTTGGTTTTACATAATACTCCCCCGTTAAACATCAAAAAAGTGTTTCAGATGAGGGAAAGAACCGCAATAAAGATTAACTCACACATTTATTCCAATTGTAATAGTCTGCTTTTATAGCACAACCATAATGAGCTCATGAAGCTTCCCCACAAACCAATTCAGTTTCTAATGAAAATAGTTTGGCCATGCAGAGAGTTGTGCTAATAATACCGCATAATTACAGTTGTGCTTGTGAAAAGGGCATTTCTGGTTACATAAGAGTTGCAAAAGTATGCATTTCCCTTTAATGTTTTTATATTTTGTCAAGTATTTTACTTTGACTTTATGTGGTAGATCAATACAAAGCAATGCATACAGAAAGAATGTGATGAATGTGGTTTTTAGAACTTTTCCCAAAAATCTCAGAAAAATGTATTTCAGCAGTCAATATTATTATTAATGCAGGTTCATTAGAGTGTCCCTCCAAGTTTTGTACATGAAGAGAATGATTTTCGTTTCCCCCATTGTCAAAGACCTCAAGCTCTATCAGATTAGATGGAGCTCAATTGTGAACATCAATTTTCAAGTCTTACCCCAGGTTTTAATTGAATCTTTGGTCTGGTCTTTGAAAGGGCCATTGTAGCACATGGATATTATACAAACTATTTCACTTTAGATATGGACTTGTTGTCCTGTTGGAGGGCACACTACAACCATAGACTCAGGTGTTCTGCAACCTCCATCACGGGGTGCTGGAGATATTATCCTACGCCTTTTGGATGCATTTCTGCTCCAACACACCTGAATCCAATGGTTAAACTCCCTCATCAGTATGTCACTGAGCTCTGCAGAGCGCCTGGTAACGAGCGGTTCATTTGATTCAGGTAGTTTGTAGAAGGAATTCATCCAAAAGTAGAACTGGACATCCCTTCTCTAACAGATTTCTGTCCAGGATTGCCCTGAATTCAGCCCTATCCAACATACCATCAACTCTAATTTCCCAGTCCTGCTATAGAAAAGCACCCTATTTTCAGATCAGAAACAGTGCTCTGTGAGATGTTTCAAGGCTGGATTTTATTTAGGGTATAAGAATAAAAGGAAAATAATTTACTTGCATGTAACATTTAACAAAAAAATATTTTGGAATTCATGTATAATTTTCTGTCTACAATTATGCACTACTTTTTTATTTATCACATGCAGTCCTAATAAGTACATCGAAATTTGCTTTTGTAATTTGACACAATTTGAAAAGGTCAAAGGGTACGAATATTATTCCTTGTTTTGATTTTAGCTCTTTATAGGACTCACAGCAGTAAATAAAAAAGGTCACCTCTCAGAAAGAAACCACCCTTTTCAATGCAAATTTTCTTTACATTCTCATTTCTCATTCTAAGAAACATAATGCAGAGGCTCTCAGATGGACATTTTCCTGCATTTGCCAGATGCCAATCGTATTCCATGACTCACTCCCCCTGTTTGGCGGTCGTATAGCTCAAAAGTGCAGATGGATGTATACAATAACACTGACTGAATGGGGTGGATAACAAACAGGGAGATAAAGCACTCTTAGTGAAACCATACTCTGCAAATTAGTGTTTGCTGTTCAGCAGTGCTGTGAAGGCAGAGCTTTTAGACTGACATCTAATAGCTTTGGTGAGTCTCCTTTAATACCCGCACGAGACTACTAGATGGCGCTGTTGCACCATACCAACAAAATGATGAAGGCGCTGCAGGCTTCCCAAATAGTAATGCCGAGCTCTAAGCTGAAATAAATAAGAATGTGATTAAAATCAGTCAAGTGCTTTTTGAACAGAGGTCTGTGAGACTGAAATGAACTTGCCTTGTCTTTGAATTTTAATTCTGTCCTTTCCTAAAGCTCGTCATTGTTCAAGGATGTGGGTGCTGGGCAATGCTGCAATGTGTTTCAGGAAGATATTGTGCGTTTGGAGCAATTTAATCACCTATTAGGAAAAGAAATGCTCAGAAAAACACAAATGAAGGTTGGAACTGCTGGAAATTTCTAGAAGAGGAAAGGAAAAGATTTAACAAGCAACTGATCTGGGATATCTACATTAAGCACATAAAGTAAATGAGGGCAAAAACTTTGTCTTATTAATTACAATTGCTATGCCAAAAAGGGTTTTCTGCTGTTTTGCAGGTCTGATGTGTGCTCTGAATGTAAAAGCTGGAGGGCTACTGTGTATGACAGGTTTTAATCAAAAGTGTGTGTTGATGTCTGTATGCTTTAGGGAAACTATGTCATTGAATTTATTCCACATCAAGACAGATTAAAATCTCCTTTGAGACTGCAGCATGAGTGCTACTAATATAACATTTCATATAGGTACATTCTCTTTGAAGAAAATTATGTGGAAAAGGGATTAAATGAAAACACAGTTTCAAATATTGATACAAATTAGTGAAGAGACAAATTGACTCAGCCTCAAAACCTTTTTGCACACAAACAATTTGGTTAACAAAGTTTGTTCTTCATAGACACCACTGTATAAAACATTATTTGTCTGCAGGTCCATTGACTGTATGACCAGTTCTTTTGTCAAAGTGTGAATGTTAAACATTCGCCTTAGTTTGTTCTACCCACTCAACAGGTAAAGTACAAATATGAGCTTAAATGAACAAACCTGTGCTTGAGAGTTAACTGAGATTATTAACACAACCCACAGGCATTTAGCCTACATCACTACATAGCATACTTTTATTAGCTTACATTTCTTATTTCATCTTATAAAGGTGTTCAGTGATGCCTGCAAGTTATTGCATATAATTGAAAATGGCTATCCTTTTAATATCTTTCTACACAAACTGGGTGGCCATTTTGACCAACTTTGGTTAAGATTTAAATTTTAAAAGCAGCAATTTCAAGATTTTCAAAACTAATACATACCATTTAACAATGTATAACACATTACCTGTCTGTATTGACTTAATCACCAATTCTTTTGTTAAGGTGTGAATGCTGAACATAGTTAGTAGTAGCATGGGCTAGCTTTCTAGCAGGTAAAAAGCTACTGTTAATTTGAGTGAACAAACTCATTTCCAAGTGTGAACTAAAATCATTAAAACAACTAATTGACCCAGTACTTGGTTTGGATAAATAATCCAGAAGTTTATTTATTTATTTATTTATTTTTTATCACCTAGCCTATTTATTAGTTTTATTTTGCTTTCTTTTGCTTACTTTTATTTTAGCCATATGAATGTAGCTCTGGGAACCTTGTGATTCCATTCAGCGCTGCCTAACAGCCAGAAATGGTTTTTTTCCCCTGCAATGCTGGAATTTTGTTAACATTTCTACCTTCTCTAGAACAAGGACGATATTGTTATGTCATTGCACTGCCAATTCAGGGAGCTCAGATTGGATTATGGGCCATAATGAGCTCAGCCTCCTTCTATAGTTATGAGCGTAATGAAATCTGTTATCCGAGTTAAGGAGCAAAGAGGAGAAAGGACAGACTTCCATTGGCAACTGCTGCTGTACTGTCTTCCTTCAGATGAAATAACATTGTTATGGTAGCTTTTCTGTTGGTTATACAAATTGAATTATGGAAAAAGAAACATCCCAGTGTTTGCCAACTGCACTGTGGGATGTTGGTGGGTTAATTAGCTTTCTCGTTTCCCAATGCAGCAGCTCTTGTCACATTGTGTTTTCTTTATATTTTCTTGAGCATTTCTGCTAAACTTTTTCTCTTCAAAACAATGTTTCATTACATTTCTCCATGCTGTTTTGAATTTTAGCTAACAGTAATACATTTGGTTGTACTTTTGATGAAACCTCTTCTAGAGAGAAGTTTTAGAAGAGAAGAGGAAGAATAATATACATATGTAATGAGGTAAATGAGTTTGAAACAGCAAATCCTCAATAGGGTAATGAAGAGTTGTCACAAATTAGGGGAAAAGGATAGTAATCAAAATGTGAACTTTATCTCTTCCTGAAGCGATTTGGTTTACAATACAGGCAACATAATGGTATCAGTTATGCAATATTATTTTTGCCAATAAAATGCACAGAAACGAGCATATTGCACATCCCATAACCTCCCCTCCTGTCTTTCAGACTCTTTAGACATTCATCTATATTATTAGTAAACCTTCCTGATATTATTGTCACTGTTTTCATTCTCGCATCTGATGTCATCAGTTGTGCTGTCGTCAGGACCAGCATCCCAATGTATCCCAAGCTACAGATTGATCCAATCTGTAGCTTGTCACTCTGTTCACAAATTCTAGCTTACAAATTTGTCTGTCAATTTCTGTTTTGATTTTCTAAACCTTGCTGATTTATACTACATTCATCTAATTTATAGTGTAACAGTAGGATTTATTGTTCTTCTTGCCATATATGTTTACTGAATTCCTAAGGTAAACATTTCTTCTGAAAACTAGACAGGCCCACTCTTACCATTCATACATCTATTGTCTGTATCAACCTATCTTTGCATGGTCACAGGGAACTGATATCTATCTCCAGTGGTTATTGGGTGAGAGGTCGGTTGCACCCTAGACAGATCGCTAGTCAACTTCTATCTACTTTTTGCAATCTACTTCATCCTATCTCCATGCTCTTCTTCACCTCTCGTTCCCTACTCCAGATATCTAAACTCACATATTTTTAGCTACTCTTCTTTTTTCAACTTCATTCACTCAAACTCATTTCATCTGCCTTCGACTGATTTGCAAACTTTCCAGAGCCTTGCACTGCCTATGCAAGCTCTCTTTAAACTGCCTTCGTCTTGAACTACAGATCACTTTGTAGTTCATAAAGTTTCTGGGAATTGCTAGCTAACTTTTTCCATCAATCTTTACATCAATACAGTGGACCCCTGCCTATTTGCCATTGAGTATTTGCAGATTTACCTATTTGTGGATGTTTTTGAATCCAAATTTTTTGCAAACAATCCAGCCATATGTGAATTTTTTTATTCAGCATAACCAAAATATTCACAAGAAAATGCCTCTTGGGTAGATAAAATAGCAAGGTCTTCGTGCAACCTGGCATGCCACTGACTGGCATTTATAAATCATCCAGTCCAGGAGTGCTATTCATTTTCCTTGGAGCTGATTGGCTGTCTACCCAAGAGTGGTTATAAAGAGGAATGTAGATATTAGCTTCTGCGATAATGCTAAGACAACTTCCACTGTATTAATGCATTTTGAGGGATATTTGTCATGTATTTGACTTTCTCAGGTTGTGTGACATTTCCTATCATGGCACCCTGTCAAATGTGTTTTCTAGATCCATAGAAATCTTTTGGAAAACCTGACTTGTCCATCAGTATTTCTTATCATTTCTATCACTCACTGGTCTTCATCTCTCATGTTAATCTAGCTTCAGCAAAACTTTCCCATGTTTTCATAGTATTTTTTTTTTCATCATTTTTTTCCTTATGCAGTTGACATAGCTCTGTACATTACCCCTATTCACAATAATTGGTACCAGCACACTTCTTTATACCTCGAGGGTCCTCTCATTTTAAAACAATAATAATAGAAATTTAACACATAAACATTTTAGTTTAATTGTATCTGTTACCATATCCTTCAGTTTGTTACAAGACCAACCAAACCCAATGCACAATAGTCTTATGGAAGATCTCTGGATTGTTAAACCACTTATGTCTGAATGCATTTGTTGTTTTTCTTTTTTTTTTTTGCTGTCCATTAGCAACTAAATTGTGTTTTTTACATTGAAATCTGTTATTATCATCCATGAAGTCGAAGCTTTCAGGGAACTTCCACTTAAGCTGTTTAAAATGCTGCAATATGGGATCATTACTATAATTTCTGCTTGCAAGGACATTAAACCAGCAACAAAGACCGTTATTGTTTGTGTAGATTATATAATGGCTCATGATAAAAATTAGCCTGTACATTGTTTTCTTTTTGGGTTTCCTCGTGAGTTATTCATTTGGGAAGTCTATGTCTATGACTCAATGGCTTTGAGTCATAGACAAATGATTTTTCGGGGAGAAAGTATGTACTTGTCCTTTTGCCTAAATAAGGACACCTCTAAACATTTCTGCTATGATATAATTATTGACAAGTGTGATTTAAATATAGCTCCTGCAAGCAGTCATAGAAGATCAAGTTGTAAACCAATGTATTTAAAATATCCTGCATTCGTGTGATCTCTTTACAATGAATAACCCAATCTGAAGGAACATCTAGCTACACAGCAGCCATATTTTCAGACAGACCATAGCATACTGATTTTGTTGATTTAAAATGTATTTTTAAGAATTTATGAGAAAAATAGTAACTTTACATGAGTGTGTTGATGAGTAGTAGAGGTTCTTCTAACCATGGTGTCTGTTTTCATGGAAGAGTTTTCAGACCTTTTCAGCCCATTTTTCACATATAAAAACAGCAGATATTTTTACAATGGTAAGGCTTTAAATATCAAACATTGAAAACAAAATACAGAAAGGACGGATGGATGGATGGATGGATGGATGGATGGATGGATGGATGGATGGATGGATGGAAGACAGACATATAGACATCTAAATTAAATTTGGGACTTAAAATCCAAAGACAAGAATGTGCTTGAAACAAATTAAAAGTGTTGTTTTTGTCCCATTTTTTCCCCATAATAATTGTGGAGTTTAGCTGAATTCTCACATTTGCTACAAAAGATCATCGGAGAAAACTGCAGGCCGTCAAGGGATTTCACGCGAGCTGCCCTTGTGGGAAGTTGATGAAATGGTTACATGATATAGTGAAACAACCCCTCTACCCCCCGCCCCACACACACATGCTAGAAGAAACATTTCCATATTCCATTCCTGCAGACAAAACACATTTGAATGAGGGAGGGACATGTGCAGCATAAGATGTAGAGCAGGGAAATGGAACAATCTAAGCTTGGTGACCATGCAACCTTTCGAAAATAATAAGGTGACTGGAGTTGTAGGCAGGCGTGGAGGGAGATTGGCAAGATTTTATCACACAAGACCAAAGGCATATTAATCATAGTCTGGGCACAACAGTAAGAAAAGAACTCAGAAAAGGTTAATGTGTGGAAATGGGTGTAATAATGTGCAGCATTGGAATACTAAAATGGTGCAGCAAAGCTATCATGCACTTTGTCACGTGTCACTGTACATAAGGCAATGGCAAGAAATATGATGAAAAAAATGTATGCCATCTGCCAAACAGCATGATTTCAACAATAAACCTGAACTGTTTGTATGTGGGAAGCTCAGCTGGTTAGGAATGTCAGTTTAAATCTGACTCAGCCTTTCCTGCATGACATTCTGCTCTCTTTTAGATAGCCTGCATCACTATACAGACAAATAATCTCCAGCATTATCCTAATCAGCATCAACATCCCCCTCTTTAGCCACATAAACCCTAACAAAACCTTTTCAGTTAGAGAAAACCAAGTATTAATCATTCTCAGTTCTGTTTCTGAATCTTTGCGACTGTTATATTGATAAGAGGGACTAAGACAGCAAAAGTCCTAATTTGAGGGATACTGTTCAGTGACAGGCCAGCGGGGTACAAGCTTTACAACTCTATTTCAAATGCAAAATCAAAGAGACTGTGTACTCATCAGCAGGCTGCAGAGCCAGTGATCTTCCTATTTGTCTTGGGGCATGAATGCCTTGGCAGCTGGCCTCTGTGTCTGTGGTGCCTTTGCCTCTTATTAATAAATACACACATGAATTCAAAGGCTACATTAATACAAAGCAACACGAGGAAGATATTATTCAAGAATGGCCGTTTTTGTTTCACAGACATAAAAACATACTTAGAACAACATAGAATGGCATTGTTCCAATTGCCCTTTTCTCTGTCTGTGATACAAAAAGCATTTTTAGGAAAACCATACCAAGCTTCCTTTTTTTTACTATATCACTTTGATCTGTAGATGGCATCTCAGATAGCTTATCATCAAAATCTTTAAAAAAGATGGCCAGATGTTTCAACTTCTGTGATTTATTTTTTCAATGTTGTAACTTATTGTCCAAGGTTCTTCAAAGAATGCTTGTTGACGCTGATGGCTGTGGGCAGGAAGGCTCTCCACTAGTGGTCTGTAATACAGTGGATCTAAAGAAACCTTGGGATGAAGACGCACTGTTCATGTAAAGCAGTCTCATGAAGGGTTTTCCACAATTTTCTTGATTTTACGAAGAATCCTTCTTTGCACCATCATCTCCAGTGGTTCCACAGTCATCTCCAGAAAAGAGACAGCCTTCCTTATCAGGTTGTTGGGCCTCTTTAAGCCCTGACTCTGATGCTTTCTAAGAGCAGGGTGCCCTGATATGTCCTGATATCTGCTTGGCCTACTCAGGTGGACCAAGAGGAATCTCTATAGGACTCTCATGATGTAGGATGTTGAGGCAACAGGGCTGTAGTTGCTGATGACTTATGGTTGACTTTTTTCTTTGGGACTGGAACAAGGCAGGATGTTTTCCATAACCTTCTACTGGGTTAAGCTAAGGTTGAAGAGGTGTTACAGAATTCCACAGAGCTGCTCTACAGAGGCATTCAGGACACCTGGACCTGCAGCCTTGCTGTGGTCTCTCTAGTCTCTCTAGCTGCCTCAAAGAGGCAGCTAGAGAGAATTTTTGCGACTGAACTTTTGAAATAAGAGTATAGGAGAGAGGCAAAGAGAGCAGTAGCATCTCCTTATTTGGTTGAAGACAAACTTGTAGAAGCAGAAGAGTCCATGACTGAAGTGGAAGATAAAATATCTGAGGTGTGACAGGGAAGCTGTGGGTGAAAGGAAGGTGGGATTTCTGTTTGGCTGGGAATAGGAGAAAATTATGCAGAATTTGTTCCTGAAGTAAATGAACAAGCTGAACTGTTCTTTTTTTTCCAAAACCACTATTGTTTTATGGTCTTTGAAAATTTTTGTCTCATTGGTTTACTAAAACATAATTGGCCTAATTGTTCATGCTGAGGTGTCCTGCAAAATTAAAATGTAGACTATAATTTTTCGTTGATTGTATTGTACACTCTCTGTCCATTGATTTTGTTTTTGATCTGCTTTTGGGTATATGCACTCTCATAAAATAGCAAAGATTATGACCACTGTTTAAACCTAATTAGCCTTGAGCCACCCCCAGTTGGTAGATAACATATATTAGTTACTTAACAACATTTAATTTCAGTTTATTATAAGTAAATAACTTAAAGCATAAACTGAAAACTGAACTTTTCTTTCTGTGAAAGTGAATTTTATATCTAGCCACTGTGCTCAGTGTTGCCCCAGTTACTGCTCCTTCAGGTTTTTTTTTTGTATGCTTAACTTTGAGCTTTCTATGCTTTTGCATCTGTTCAGTGTCCAGGATGCCTCACCTTGTGATATTAAACTGCTTTAGCTTCTCCTTTAGCTGCTGCCTCAAAGCCTCTTATTCTTCATTTGGTGTGGCCACCTTTTTTTTTCTTGTGACTGACCTTGATGCTCCTGTGGATTAAGTATTCCTTTTTACATTGAGCAAAATCCAATTGGGAATTGTTTAAATAAATCATGCTGACATTGTTGCTAATCAATGTACTGTGTGATTTCACTACTCAAGACAATATTTTTCCTATAACAGATAAAGGTATTAACTTTTGTGCTTGATGTGACAACTGAGCTGCTGCCTGATGCACAGGTGTTGTGTGTGTGTGTGTGTGTGTGTGTTGGGGTTGGAGTGTTGACTTTGCATGAAGATAGAATTTCTCCTTATATATAGTCCTTAGTTTTGCTGCTCTGTTTTTCGTTGTGTTTGTTTCACTTTAACCAGTTCACCTTAATCACACTAGATAGTAATATTGAATAATGCCCAGTATACTGACATTGATTTATGTTTATTTGCAGGAATTATAGAAAATATTTTTCTTTGATTTGTTTCTTAACAAACTAGTCTTCCATATTTATGAGCTGTCTGATTCTAAAAGTAATTTTAAAAATAAATGAAGACAACAACCCTACCTCTGAAATGAACAGAAATGAATATTTTAAATAAAAGAAGTAGTCATTTTCATGCTCACTTTTGTTATTTTCAGCAGATCTCCTTAATTGAAAACATATGCTACTTTATGCTGCATACAGTACATTTTTTTTCAGCATTATATTTTGTGAAAACCTGAGAAATCTTAAACATTTGGAACATAAACCACAAATTCTCTTTTTATTGTTTTTCAAATGATTTTGAAAAATCCTAGGGGCACGTCTAAAATGGAATCATCAGTATGTCAGACAGATGTTCGGCCGTTTATTGGCAACACAGAAAAGGATGGAGAGCGCACTCTTGCTTTCTTCAAAGATCCTCCATGTGAACTGTGTGTGACTGGAAATTAAAACTATTACCATCTGTCAGGATGAGAGTTTGCTTTGACTAAATCTACAATCCAGTGAGACCATTTGAAGTGACCTTCACATCTGAGCTGTGTATGTTCTTTACAATAGATTTGTGAAAATAAACAGATGAAGAGGACAAATTTATCCACGGCCACATAAAACACTCTCCACTCAGCACACTTCTTATCCCAAGATTATGATGCAAGTGTTTAATAAAATCCCTCCTTCAAGGAAAGAGGGCAGCACAGTTCATGACAGTTAAAACGATGGATGGCAGGGAGCCAGTGGTCAGGCTATCAAAGCAATACAAGATGTTTTTTCAGTAAAATTCCTTAATTTACTTTGGTCTTTACTTTTTGTGTCATCTGTCCACAAAACATCCGTGGATGTCCTTAAATTATTTCAGTAAATAAATCATTTTAAATAACCAGGCTTTCCAGATGTCCCTTTTCCATGTTTACCCATAATAATTAGCTTCAGCATCAAGTCTTTTGTTCTCAGTGTCTGAGCTAAATCAACAACAGCTTGGATATCCGTGTTATGACTTTTTAGAGACAAACAAGGTGTTGAGAAAAAAACAATAGCAGATTTATATAGTTTGAGTAGCATAAATAATGGTGCTTTTGCAAAAAGAATGTTTTGACAGCTACATTAATGTAAGAAAATTAAACCCACATGTGTAACCTTAGACTGATTACATGTACAAATATTAAATTTTCATCTGCTTCCATTCACTGCCACTTTAATGTAACCCTTTAATTTTTCCCTAATATAAGGCATATTTCACAAAATTGTTGGGAGAAATGGGAATGCTGATCTTTTGTTTAAAGCTTCAGCATTACATTTTTGCTAAAGTGTTTGACAAACTTAGCTTCAGCTAAATAAAAATTTCCATATAAATTGTAAAGCACTAATTTACTCGTCTGTTTTGTAAACTTTCAGTCGAATAAAGGTCAACATCTGTTAAGAAGTCTGTAAGTAGTCAGACGTTTGTATTCCTGCTCTTATGTTAAAGTGGGTGAAGACTGTTTATGCAGCAGTTCCATTTCCGCTCCTCATGTTGTACAACTGTGATCCTGTGCAGTGAATAACTGTTATTCTTTACCAAGAATGCATGGTAAAGAATAACCTTCTGTAGTTAAAAGGTTCAAAGCTACTTGTGTCCTGGTTTCTGACTGAAGTCCTACCATGCTTAATTAGGATAGCTCAACAGCAATGTTTGTTTCTGCTAAGTACCACAAGTACCACATCTTGCTTAAGCAAGATTATGTTTATGATTAGTGTTTTAGGGCTAGCACAATTGTCTTTTTAGTTAGTGGTTCCCATAACTTGTTATGAATTACAAGAAGACTAGGTTCCCTGTTAGAGAGCTTCTAAATCCCTGTTTAGGGAACACAGTTGTGAAATCTCGAAGCTACAACTCTCAGGGAACATTTATTCTGACTTCATCCTCCTCACTGGAAAATTTGGTTTAACCTTTTTAAATACTACTATAATTTAGCCACCAACACATAAAGCTATCGAGAGCTTGAGGACAATTGAAAATTTCAAGTTGTAAAGGGATGTTAAAGGTTATTTAAATTAAATGGACATGGTTGCTGTTCAGTTCACATTTGGAGTTTTATCAAATGAACTTTACGCTCATTTATATATTTTGAGGAACAACCATCTCGTTTGTGTTTAAAAATTTACCAGTCCAAAGTCTATGAAGGTTCTACATGAACATTGTGATTCCATACATTCACTCATTATCTTAACAGCCATGTTTTCAAAAACATTCTCCTCGAGAGATATGACACATTTGTAAGCAAATTTCAGAAAAAAAAAGATAAGTTTCTGACATTTCCTGAGCTCACCACTGATTCAAATCTAAGCCTCAGGACATCAGCAAAGCAATTTCCCTTTTCTGTGGTGTGAACTGTTGTTGTAATAAGCATGTTGCTGCCTTCCATCATAGTACTGTGGAACATCAATCAGGACTGTGGTTACTAGTGGTCGTCATAGATGGACAGCCCACTGATAGATGAAGGAACAGAGCAAAAACATCATCCATGTTCTTGCGAGAAAAGACACAAACACACTTTCATCAGAGGACATATAAGTGATGATAATATGCTACAGTGTGGAAGATACTGGAAATCGGGAAACAACATTTATATTTACAAATGTAAGCAACATAAAAGTAATAAAATATGAAAGCAAACAACCTCTTGCAGTTTTATTGCACTGAAAAGAAAAAAAAAAACAACATTACTACCAATGTTTTGGAGCAAGACTTAGATTTAATTAGACCCTATTAAACACAGAAATTGGTCATTCTGCCTCCCAGGAGTCACACTGGGCCAATAGCTGTTAACCTTCTGTCTCTATCAGTGCTGTTGTCCCCAGAACTATTAATATACTGGTGGGGATCATGTTGGAACGACTCCAGGGAATGTTTCCATTGGTTCTCAATAAGGGGCTGATTATCTCCAACTGTTTATTCATGCGAGTCAGATTATTCCTCGGGAGTATTTTGAATTTGTATCTCAGACAAACAGTCCAAGTTTGGTGTGCATTGAGTTCAGTGTCTCATAAATTGCAATTTGCTTGCTGAGCCACCATGCAGCATGGAGGAGTGAGATGTCACATAAATAAAAGTTTGCTTTTCGAACCATTCTGTTTTCTCAAGAATATGAACTACTGGTACATTAGGTGCACAACCTTGGATTTGGTTTTGACATTGTAAAAACATAATATCTCATGCTATCTCTAAACAAATACTTGGACAGTGAATGAGAGTTATACCAAGGATAATCTGCATTTCCCCCTTGTCTGTAGATTCAGATGGTGCCCCCCTGTTGTTGGGGAAATGACTGGTGCACTTGACCATCTGTCAGGAAGCAATGAGCTCTTTCTGATCCAAAATGTTACTGAGGCCAAAAGGGTCAGCAGCAGGGACAAGGACAAATCAGAAAGATGTTCTACTATTCAAATAATGTTTACTGTATTATATGAACTCATTTTATGTGTGGTGTTTCTGTCCATTTCAGCAAAATTGCAATATGGAAGTAAGCTGAACCTTGTGGTCTTTGTTATTTTCACGTCTTTAGTTTTATATTAGAGAAAAGATAAGAAGAGGTTAACATTATTCCACTTTTTTAAAAGTGGAAGTAAAATGATGCATATTTTTTTATGTATCTTTATTTTTTATAAATAAAATTTTAAAAGGGCTATGACTCATCTGTATTCAGCCGTCCTGATACCCGTAATTAAACTCCAGTGCAAAAGTTTTCCTTCGGAAGTCACCAAATTAGTAACTGAGTCCACATTTGTGTGATTTCATCTCAATATAAATGCAAACAATTATTTATACTGAAATTAAATGACATACAGTAGGACACACTTCTGATTCTTATTCAGAAGAAATGTAAAAAAACAAACAAACAACAAAACATGTAATAGTTATGCTCCATTTTGCAATTCTGTACTATTTTGTGTTCCTCCATTGCATTAAATACATATTAAAAACATTTCCGAGGTACTATAATCATCATTGTAATTGCTTCCCAGACTTGAGTAGCTGTCAAATAATTCGGTGATCTCCAATATGAAATGAGTATCATGTTGGAGAGGCAACATGATACTCTGTGTAAGTTCTGTGTAAGTGCTTGCCAGATTATGCAAGAAGTTACACAGTCTGGCTGCAAAATCACTAACAGTTTAAATCACCTTCGAATAACATTGCTCCAATCTTACAGAAACATCACTAAGGAATAAAAAAAGAACACATGGAGATATAAGACCTTGTAGACATTTTTCCCACCAGTAATCGGTCTGTTGTTCATGTACACTTAATTCTTACAGAGTCGCCGCAGGAGCTGCTGCCTTTCTGCACCAGTCAGTGGGCGAGAGGTTATTGAACAAAGTCAAGTGAAATCAATCAATCAAACTTTATTTACAGAGCAGACCAACTTTAGATAAACAGAGTAAGTATATAGTAACATTGAAAGTAGAACAATGACAAATTTAAAGCAGTTAATCATCAGAAACTGTGGAAATGCAACTTCCTCAAAGAGGCTTTAATTGTTTACATTTAAATATTTGCATTAGAAGAAAAAACTGATTTATGTAAAATATGAAAAAAGACAAATAATTGATTCAACATGACATTTGTATTGCAGGTAACAATTTGAAGACAAGACCCAACAGACAGCAAGCATCCTTAAAAATAATGCATTTATGACTTATTCTAAATTTCATTCTAACTGATCATAATAGCTATTTAAAGTAAAACATGGGCACAATACAGTGTGGCAATCCATTAACAAACTGTGTTCTGCTGCATTATAGAATATGATTTTAAAGCCTGTAAAACTAAATTTCAACAAATGATTTACAAGCCATAAAGTTTTTATTTGAAGGGACATGAAAGACATTTCCTATCGGAAAGAAAAATAATTGAATTAAACAAATTAAATTAAAGGTGCACCGAGGTGTAAGCGCTGTCAACAGCAGAACCATATGGCCGTCTTTAGGAATAAGTATTGAAAATATTACTGTAGTGAATCACTCAACCATGATTTTATCAGGAACTATAAAATCCAAGTATCAAAATGTCAGGGGTTTAGTATTTTAGGGTAATTATGGAACATCTTTATTTCATTTTTAACCTGTACTGTTCTGTGTTGAGAAATTATGTTAATAAACCAACACAACAAAGATAGAAAGTCTAACACAAATAAAAGTTAAAAAAGAACAGATTTTGTTTTGAAGACGAAGCTTATTTTCTTCTTCTACTTTATTGTACTTGATGATTTGTTAAGTCTGTGTTTCCTGATCATATGATTACATATAAAGTCAATGCTACTACTTACAGCTCCTTCATGTTCTTCAAATGCTTCCACATTTCCCTTCTTCATTCTGGCTTTGTATTTCATGTATTAATACCCCTATGGGACCCCAGTATAAACAGACCTTTGATAGATCTGATGCTGTATGACTGAGATATTGGATATGCAGTGAGTGAAGGGTAATAAGACAGTCTAATCAAGTGTTCTTGCTGAAGGCCACAACTGTACTCTGTTTATGTGCCAGGGTGCTCCTCTCTGCCCATGTGAGTTTGTGTTGTCTGAAGTATTTACTCTGCAGCAACACTGTGTGAATATCTAATTAAACTGCTGCCACATTTAGCCCAAAACAACGCTGCCATCTACACTGTTTAGTCAGAGATGATTTACAAAACTCTGCTTCTGATAAACTGACATGTTTGCTGTGACATTTATCAGAGACAAATAAACAAAAACACTTTATTTGTAGTTCATGATGGCCTATCTGAGACTGCACTGCCTTCCAATATAATTTGTGCAATTTGTAAAGCATTACTGATGTGCATTAAATGAGGAAAAATAGTAGTTTGTGCATGTGTGTTAGGGGCTCTCAGTCTGTACGCAAAGGTTCTA
The DNA here is from genome assembly GCA_903067095.1 of Girardinus metallicus. Taxonomy (NCBI): domain Eukaryota; kingdom Metazoa; phylum Chordata; class Actinopteri; order Cyprinodontiformes; family Poeciliidae; genus Girardinus; species Girardinus metallicus. The sequence continues at coordinate 131,907 of CAEGAE010061512.1, read as the reverse complement.
GAGTCGTGTATTTTATTCGGAGATATTGTCAGATAGCTTTAGAAAATTATTATTATTATTATTATTATTATTATTATTATTATTATTATTATTATTATTATTATTATTATTATTATCATGCATTTATTACTATGAAATAAAGGCATGAAGTTTACATGTTGATCACAGGTGAGAATAATTGTAGCAAAAAGGCTCCACATGTGAAAACTTCTTCATTTGGGATAAACTTTCACATGAAGGTTTTTCCCACAAGTTTTTACTACAGGATATAATTTCCACGTGTGATGCATGTTTCATGTTACTCCATGATTTAGGCAAGGTAAGTTTATTTTTGTAGCATGTTTCTGCAATTTAAAGTGCTCTACATGACAAAACATCAAACAACGAACAAAGAACATTACAATTTTGTGGCAGGATAACAGAAAGTAAGAAAAAGTTGGAATACAGACTAAAATTAATGATGTTTCAGTTAATTTTAGGCAACTCTAAACAAATGGATTTTTAGCCATCTAGGTTCTCAAAAACCTCCAAATATGATAGACATAATGTTGAATTAAATGTACAAACTTACTCTGTTTTCTTAAGTTCTCATGCACACCTGAAACCTCCTTTCTGATGTTATAGTATGTCTAATAAGAAGAAGAACAAGATATCAGATACCAGCAAAGATAATTTTCCTTTAAAAAGTAGCTGAGTTCACTTTTATAGGGAGTTTGTGGGCACCGAGGGGTGTTAGATCATGTCACTGGGGGTAGACCTGGAGGAAAACCCATAACTCACTGGAGGAATATTACACTATGACCAGGAAACATCTTTGAATTCCCCCAGGAATAGTGCTGCTTAGGAGGAATATGTCTTGCCTTCTCACCTTCATTTCCTTCCTTTCTGACCTTGAATAAAGCAGATGAAAATGTATGGATGAATGATTTTTATTATACAGAATATGCTAAGAATTACGACATATATTACTCGAAGCCATTATTAATCACTAAGACCTTTTGAAGCCAAGGTAATATGGAGGAATTATGTGTATTCGTGTGGCTGTTTGTCCCAAAGTAAAACTCAAAAATCACAAAATGACACAAAACTACAAATTGTAACAGAAAATAACTTGGTCATTTTGTTTTTGGTGTTGTCTTTACAATGCTTGTCTTTTGTTCAATTCTTAGCCTTCTTTAGTTGTAATGGGTTTGATATTCTGGATATTTGTTTATTCATTTCCAGTAAATGTGTGTCATTACAGTTTCCTTTTCATAATTGTGCTTTTAACTCTGGGTATTTGGTATTTGTTACCTTCTCTCTTTTAAGTGTAGTTTGCTTACATGAGGCTGAAGCCTATCTCCAAAAGTCTTTGGTCAAGAGGCCCCCATAAATACCAATTCCTGGATATAGTGCCTTGCTTAAAACTTCGCCACAACTGTCTTATCCATGCAGTATTGTGGGAGGGCTTATGTTCGTTTACTATTGTTAACTAAAGGGGCGAAACTATGTATTTTCCTTGCACATAGTGCCATTTCATAGCTCAATCAAGTAACTATGCTTCCTTAAATTGTTATAAAAGTGCAATAGATATATAAAAAAAATAAAAAATCACTTTGCAATTTGACTCTGGAAAATTGGCCTCTGTCTCTTTAAGAAGCTCTACTGTTATCACAACAGTGCTCCTCCCAGAGCTCTTTACAACCGTTTTTATGGAGCCTTGGAACTAAGAAGTCATTTCGTATGATTAATTCAGCAGACTTGCAGTTCCAACAGGTGTTTGCTAATTGCTACTGTCGCTAGTCTGGAGTTACTGGAAAGGCGCAGGGGAGGGGTTCTCTGTGAGCCCAAAACTCAGCTTGGGGAATGCAGGTCCGAGGAGCTTTGGGTGAATAGTGCCTATGATTTATCAAACCTGCGTAAAAAAATCAAAGGGAACAACATTATAACATGATGTAAAGCTCAGTAAAAGTCAATTGTACCCCCTGCTCATCCCTCTTAAATTGTCTTTAAGTGGAAGAAAATCTTTTTTTTGGGGATTTGCTTTGGGTTGTTTGCTAAGGCTTTCATGTCAAGATGTCGTTACACTAACCATGAACAACTGCAACAGCTCTGCTCTCATAAAATATTGATAAAAATTCATAATCAGAAGTAAAAGAGAAAGATATGAGTGCAAGCTGTTTTTTTAGCAACTAGTGAGTGATTTGATTTTTTTTTAAATGACAGTATCTGGACTCTGTTTCCTTAAAAATGTCTTTTTTGAGTGAAGCTTTCATAATACGTGCTTGTCATTTGTTTAAAAAAAAAAAGAAGATGCATTCAGTTGTTTATTTTGCAATGTTTCTAAGAAGAATCCTAACTATCTATCCCTGAAACAGGCTTACTTCTTCTCTTGAGAAACAGACAACACTGACAGGAATCTGCTTGGACAAAAAGAACCATGCCTTAACTTGAGCCTGGCCTGACCGAATGGACCTATTTATCCACAGACTCAGTTTCAATTAGGACAAAGACAATGGTGAGAAGACATCCATTACCACCCACAGCATGTTTCCAAAGGTGGCAGTGAAGTATGTTGGTGGACAGAACAAGAGGAGGAGGAGATTGCTGTTCTACAGGACTGTACTGTAACTTTTTAACCGAAGCAAGTGATTGAAAGATTCAGCAAGTTCACAAGCGCTACTGCTGTGCCCCTAAAGCACAAAGTAATTCAACTGTAAACTAGAGCATACTCCGTTTTTAAAGAATAATTGTAGCTGAAAATTTGTTTTAACAAAACCCAATAGAAGAGAAATAATGTGATTATTCAGATTGTTATATAAGATTTTGAAGACATAAATAATACATGACATCCAAAACATACTGAGCTTAGAATTTATGTATTATAAAGCTAGATAATGACTGAAGAGCAGGTAACTCGGAAAAGCACATAATCAACATAATGTCCTTGAGTGTGTAATAATATTTACAGTGGTATGAAATAGCATTTCCCTCTTAAAGATTTATTTTTGCTCTTCTATCATGTTAAAGATTTCAGATCATCTAGAAAATTTCAATATTGAAGGAAAAAATACAAAAACTATTTTTAAAATATGATTTTTATTTATTAAGGCATAAAAGCTATCCTGTCCTATGTAGAAAAATAAATGTCCTCTTTAAAATCTATGAATTAACTGTAAATTACCACACTTTTAAAATCTTTTGGTTTCACTAACCACATCCAGGCCTGAATACTGTGCGATCTGTGTAATCAAGAAATGCCTTAAAATCAATCAACATCAAATTCAAGAACAGATGAGAAGCAAAGTGATTGACAACTAACAATCCGGAAAGTGTTAGAAAACCATTTCTAAGGCTTTGGAACTCCAGCAAACAACAACAAGAGCCATTATCCACAAATTAAGAAATAATGGAACAGTGGTGAACCCTCCCAGGAGTAGCTGACCAACCACAATTACTTCAACAACACATTGACTCATTCATGAGATCCCAGAACAATCTAAAGCACTGCAGGTGTCAACTGCCTCAAGTAAGACTAGTGTTAAAGATTTAACACTAAGAAAGAGACTGAGAAAAACATAATCCAATGTAAGAGTTTCATGGCCAGTGGAAAAATGTGAACTGTGGATAAACAGGATTAAACAGGATTGCAAACTTTTTGGATGGTGTTTTGTAGTGGCCTACTCAAAGTCTGGATTGAGAATTATGAGGTCTCAGTTTACCAGTCTTTTCATGTTCCGACCCTCACCAATAACTATTAGAGATTAGGAGATTCATCGATGGAAAGAAAAGAGCCACACCTTGTGGAAATTAACATATAAACCAATAAAACAAGGACTAAAAAACAAGACAACAAAAATAAATACACAAAGACATAAAAGGATGTAAATTTAATAACACATATAAATATTTGAGAGCCTAATTTCATACATATTTTCATGTTCTGCCTGAAAGACAGCTTTTATCGCAGTGATATATGAACAGATGCTGGCAGTAAACAGTCTGACAGCTGTTAGGATGATGTACTTGTAGTGTAAGATGAGTTTCTTCTTGCACAGTGAGTGCAGTGTTTGCTTGCTGAAGGAGCTTATTAATGCATCCTCTGTGTCATGCAAGAACTGAGAGGAGTTCTTATGAGTAACATCTGCTAAGCTAACATCACCCACCCACTCACTTCCTCCATGGAGTCCAGAGGACAGTCCAGGAAAGAGCTGAATATATCTCTGACTCTTAGTGCTGCCACAGGACTGAAAGACCAGTGAGCTGTAAATTGCAAATAATACCTCAGTGTCAGAAATTGCTTTTAGCAGTACTCCACAAACTCCAAACAACTTCAGTTTACTTTAGCAGGTGACGATGCCTTTGACAAAGCATTGCAGTGGTATTTTCAGCTTGATTTTCATGTTCACAACCTTAATCCCCAAATACACACCTTGTGTATAATGAACAATTAACAACAACAGATAAATAGATTTTACAAAATTAAGAGTTTAGATTGAAAAGTAAGATTCAAAATTACACAGAAACTGACCCAAATGGTCACATACAACAAGTAGTCTCATTGCAGTGAGAAGGAAAGAATTGTGATCCAGGATCCTCCACCAATGTGATGCCAGTAAAAGAAAAAAAAAAAAAAAAAGGCTATGTTCACACTGCAGGCCTTAATGCTCAATTCTGATTTTTTGTTAAATCCGTTCTTTTTACATGGTTGCTCGCATTTCCAAATATATGCAACTTATATGTGATCTCCTATGTGATCTGCAAATTAAAAATGTTCCAAATGTGCAGTACAGAACGCAATAACGCCTCACGTAGTGAGCATGCTCAGTGTCTGAGGAAGTAAACATAGATGGTAATGCTGGAGCATATCTTGCGATTTTAAAGTTGTCCAGCACATTAACAATTTAATTTGCATTATCATCCGCTATAGTTGTTGTTTTTCTAATGGCTTCTGCGAACCAGGATATTTGTCGAGTGTCAATGACGTCCAAGTTGGATGAATGCGACCTGTTCGTACAGACGCAGGTCACATTTGAAAAGCTCAGACACATATCAAAGTTAGGACCACATATCTAAGTGACCTGGGTTGCATTTGTAAAAATCGGATTTGTGTTGTTCAGACTGTCAGATCAGATATAGTAAAACCAATCCTTAACATTAAATTTTACAAACCATTATTTTATTATCTTATAATTTCTTATTTCATCCTGTGAAAGATGTTCAATGAGATTTAATCAGTTTGTATTGTTAAAAGTGTCAGTCTGTGAATAATGAGGCTCCTTGTTATCTTTGGTTAAAACAACTTCTGTCTCTGCAGCAAAAACCCGTCTTTAGGTATAAAGGAAGAACTCTGCATGATCTTCATTAAAAGCATCCTGTGTTTTCAGAGCCAAACAGTCATTTTGTTTACAGCTTTGCATAAATAATAATAAGTCAAATTTGAATACCACCGTACATTCATTAATTATTAATCATTATTTATCCAACATACTGGTGTTACTTCGGCTTATTCATTGCAATGTATCTGGTTTTAGTGAGTGCGACCATAAAGTGTCTCCTTCACACCGTGAATTCAATCTCACAGAAGTGGTTAAATTCGCATGACCATATTTGCATGTTTGATTTCAGGGTGACGATTTTGAAAACTTACACGCTGGGTAGATGCCCTTTCCGTTATGGTGGGATTTGCACCTAATGTCACCTTTCTCACTTTGACTGATGGCACTGAGGGAAATGAGGGGAGGTCACCTGCTCCACAATGCAGGCCCACCTGTCAGAGCTGGCAGGTTCACAACTGTTGATGTTTAGGATCAATGTGGGGGCAGTGGACTTCACTTCAAGGATATATGCTCCATAAACTCAATTGTCATGCATTCATTAAACCCATTAGTACTAAATTTTAAAAGGGGAACAGTGTAATTGACCTGAGTAGAGCAATTTCTTTTGGAATAATCATTCATTTTAACATTCTGCTGACAGATCTTTCCTCTGGAGTCCCACTCGTCAACTGTCTTTTTAGCTGATGGTCTATATCTGCTTTTTTAATGACCTTTAATTTACTTTTGGTATGTGTCTGACATTCCCTAGTGTGAAATCCCTGCACTTTTCATATGTGTCGCTTTATGCAGGTGATGCCACTTTGAACAGGATTTTCCCAGGGATAGGTGGTCCCCTGCTACCATGGGATGCTCAGTGAAGCAGGAAATTGAAAAAGGTGGAGCACTGGGTTTATAGCCCATCATCTTTATTAAGGCTTGTTTGCACAGACAGAAACGCAACTGTGTTCATTTCACGCCTAAAGTTTGAAGTGTTCGCTGTACCCTCTTCCTGCTTATCTTCAGAGTGGAGCTGAGACAGATCAGCTGTTTTTGCCACCAGCCATTTAACAGATGGGGACATCACAGAACATTATCTCAGCATGTGTAGATCCACCTGAACAGACAAGTCAACAGAATCAAAGACAAATTTAAACGTAAACACTGGAGGAAAATTAGTCTGTTATCCTGCTGAATCAACCTTTGCTGCATGATTAGGGCTGTTTTCTTCAGGAAAAACTTTTTAAAGACTTTTACCTGTGTTTATCACAGTTTTGGATGTTTGAGGTTCTACATAGCACTGTTTAGAGATTCTTTTTTCATCTCTATGAGTGCACAAATTTCTCTGACAGATACCCCAAGCAGGTATCTTCAAGAAAATGTTTCCTCTTTATTTATTTATTTTTTTTCTCTTTACCAATTTAACAACTCATCAATCTCTATTTTGAAAGATTTATTGGATCTTTTACTATTTTTGATTTCATAATTTATAATTTGCAAAGTTAATTTATTAGCCTGAGTAAGTATCCCACCTGATAACAGTGGACTGAGTTTGTTGGAGCCGTGGAGCCGACCAGCAGCCTTCTTCTCTCTTAAATCCTAAGCGAGGTGTGAGGCTGGTTGGCCAAATGTTGGCTGCCCAGTTGAGGTATCCGGGTCACAGCACCAAATTGTTGTGGAAAAAAAATATTTTACCAAACACTGTCAGGTGAAATCACTCAATCAGGTTTATTCATATATTGTGCACAATACAGAGAGCTTGTAGGACAATCAATAATGAAGCAGTTCTGGGTGAAAAGCTCTGCCAGGCAGAGACAACACATGAGTTTTATACCAAGGATAAGGGACGCAGAACAAGGGGCGAGAGAGTTCTGATGGTTCTGATGAGGCTGTAGAAAACAACTTCCAACCTTGTGTGTGTAGCCCAAACAGGTTCTTTTGGTGAGAGTTCACAAGCATTTAATATAACATGATCAGCAGATGTTAACTTGTAGTAATTTTCCACCACAACGGGTAAGTTAAATTAATTTTCTGATGCGCGTGCAACACCCTATTTAGTGCCACCCTGGGTAACGGCCCATATTAAAACTGCCACTGTGTAAATATTTGCAAACAATGCAGGTACTAGATTGATATTCAAGTTATGGTAAGCACTTTACTGACTTAGTATCAAGGACAACAAAATCTCAGTCACTCCAATAGTCCTGTGTCAACGAAATCTTTGATTCCTTAGTGTGTACTTTCTTTTTAGCATGACTGTATGCCATTTTTTTCAGAATCCCATTGCATGAGTCACAATGGCTTATGCAATGGTGTCAGTGTCACCTTTTTACCCTTAGTGGCATGAGAAATCAAATGGGTCGGAGTTGTTTCATGTATAATTCTAACACAACAAGCTGCTGCAGCATTTTTGAATGACCATGGGAGTTCTAACAAATAACCAGTTTTCAATATGCTGATAGTTCCACCATCACTGCGAAGAAGCCTTGCCGCTGATCAAAAATGCCAGTAGAGCCTGTTTAGGAATATGAACTGTTCAAGAATATGCTTGTTCGTTGTGCACTGCAGCAATAATAGGAAGCCATTGCTGTTTGAGACAAAAGTGGGTCATGGAAGAACATCTTAGGGGACTGCTGTGAAATTCTGAAAAGTCATTTGCTGGGAATTGGATTTCTAATGACGCTAAATGAAATTGGAGCTGTGAAAGCGTTCCGCGTGCGCTCCGGCTTCTACAACCTCAAAGAGACTCTGAGGCAACACATGAGGGTAGTAAAGACAGAACTTGTGGAAATGAATGGCACCATGTGAGAATCACATTTCATTGTGCTTTATTAAACTTTACTGCTGCTTGATGAGGCCCCGGGCCCTTAGATACGATGTGGTTACTTTACAGTCTTAGTGGATCTTTTTTTTTTAAACAGAGCGTATAAACATTTAACTGGGCAGGCCGACAATTACATCAGCCTAGAGGAGCTTTTTTTACACAAGTTTTAGCTGTAAAACTAACATGCAGCAAGGATCCCTGCAGTTTTGAGCCGTACAGCAGAGTGAACAGCTTTACTGTGGCAGTAGGGCATGCAGTTAATTGTTATTGATTCAGGGATCAGCAGGGGTTAAATTGGTATTTGTCAGGTGTGCATGTACGGGAATCAAAAAAAATGGACAAAATTCAGACTATTGAGCAGTCTCCAGAGGCTATATGCTTTAGAAACTAAAGTTTCTCCTCAGTCTAGGTAACTTGTTTGCGTGATGGCTTGTAGGATTCCTCAAACGTGCATGGAAGAATCATAGCAGCACTGTGAGTATGTTTTTGATGAGTCAATAACATTATAACATGACATAAAACTCAAGAAGGTAAATTTTACAAAATAACCCTCGCTTAATAGAGGGGATGCAGTGTTGACAGAATGAAGCCCAGGCATAGTTATACAAATCCAGAACAGCAAGTAAAACATTAATGTGTATTAAAGTCTTACTGGTTGTGTACCATTTGTTACACTGAACTGCAGAGCTGTGTCTCTAATTCTTGCATTAAGTCAAATCTGCATGAATATGTAAAACACTGAAATTGTGTGGTAGTGATGCTACTGAAAACTTTAAATCAGGACATAAATAGAGTGTCTATGAATACAAACACGACAATATGTTAATGCTTGACAAACCAGTTGTAGATGCTTTTTATTTGCATACAACAAAAGAAGAAATCTCCATCTGGGAAGCAAATGCTGATCAAATGGCAATGAAAGCATATTGATTATTGGGTTTAACTTATATCTGTTACATTGTCTGTGTTTTCCTGTCTCTCTTGTCCCCTTTAGCTCCTGCTTTGTTGTATATTTCCAATTGCTATGCAGCACCACCTTCTTCTCAATTACATAAACATATTAACTGCTCCTAACTGGCAAAAAACCCCAACATATAAATAAATAAGTAAAAGCAAAGTGGATTATCTGTGACTCATTCCAACATTTGTGAGCACTTGAAGAATTTTCTAATTTGTTTGATTATCTTTGAAGTGACAGTCATGCATAGTAATCCCAATTTATGCTAATGTCCCGCTCCTTTTCCTCCTCTCCCTCACGGAGGCTCAGAGGATATTGGCATCTTTTGGTTTGGATGTGTGTATGCATGCAACTGTGTATGTTTATGTGTAGTTTGTGAGGTTGCGAAGTATAAAATGAAAATGGACCAGTGTGATCTTTCGCTCTGAGTGCATAAATGCTCTGCCACAGATTCTGCTCATTGGCCTTGTGGTGGAGAGGCTAATTAACAGAAAAAACGCCTGCCAACGTCAACAGAAGGGCATGTTCTAGATACCAGCTGCTATAAGGAGGGAAGCTGCTTTTAGATTAACGGGGAATTCATAATATTGGGGAGGCAAAAACTGATGCATCCTGGCCACAAAATCACCTCTATAAAGTTGCTTAGGTTTGCATCATTTTTTGATGAGGTGGTGGTGATGAAATGATAGCCAAAAACATAACTTGACATTCAGTCATACTGAAAAAGCTTTGAAATTTTGCTGAACAGATTGAAGAACCTTCTAAAAACGATGACCTCTTAGCAGAGTTCCATCAAGCAGACTCGTAGAATGATGCTGTATTCCAAAGATAGCTTCATCTCACCTCACTGTGAGGCATTTTCGGAACTTCATAATATTTTCTCTTCATCTTCTAGGTTAATTGATCAGTGGTTCCAATAATGTCAATGAAGTAATTCTCAGTTAAAAATATATAACATAATGTAGTAAGCAGTTATTGCTATGTGTTGTTAACATAAATGTATCAGTTTTACAAAGATTTTTAAGACTTTTATGTAATTAAGTTTAGCTACTAGAGTCTCAAGAACATTTAGTACCACAGTTTTATAGTATTTATGTAAAGGTTTACATGATAGTTATGCAGTTACATAATTTCTTTCATATTCAAATTAACAAGCTAACAACTATCCCTACTACTGCGAAAATAATAGAATATATTGATTATTACAGGTATGATGATGCCACTGTGTAAATGTGTGCATGACTGAATGTAGTGTAAAGCGCTTTGGGGTACTGTGGACTTCACAAAGTACTGTACATGAACAGGCCATATAACATTTTACCATTATTTATAAGACTATTTGTTCTAATTCCATCCATCCATCCATCCATCTTCTGTACACCCTTAGTCCCTTAACGGGGTCGGGAGGGTTGCTGGTTATTTGTTCTAATTTTCATTTTAAAACTTAAGTGAAAATGTAGAATAAACCATAGCAGTTTAATACAAAAACATAGAATAAATCAGTTAGTCTTAGGATTGGCATTCACGTGCTTATTGCAGAGATAACTAGACATTTTTCCTAATCTGAAACCACAAGTGGTGGTTTGTGCATTCTATACTTGAGTGTTTTTTGTTGCACGTTTATTACTCAAACATAATACATTACTATACACTTTCACTGGTATCTCATGAAAATGACTGTAGCAAAAACACAATGAAAGATATTTGTAGTTTTAAACCTTTCAAACTGTTGATATTTTGGTGCTGCTAATGGTTCCATGTGTAAAAATAAAGTCACTGCATATTCATGGTCACTTCAAAAAGAATGCTGCATGTCATATGCCAAAAGACTGTGCAGGTGCCTGCTGTGCTGCAGCATGGCAACAACACAAAGGTCAACCATGTGAATATCCACACACAGCAGTTCACGCAATAATGTGTAACCTGCGTACCATGCAGCTGCTGTGGAGATACCGCAGGCCATTTCTCAGCATTGAGCACCCTGGAATTGAAATGGCAAATACAGGAAATCATCTTTTTTTCACAGTGGATATTAACTCATCAGTATCAAAATTTACTCTTCTAACATTCAAGAAATATTTTTAAAATACCATGTTATTTCAGTTTAGCATAGAAGAATAATTCTATTCTAACATGACTTCTGTATCGATCAAATTTAATTAGAATGTGTTTATATGACAATATTGGTTGAGTTCAATCAGTCATAAGTCATTAAACCAGCTGCATTGGTGAATTTCCTCAAGCTTTTCTTGGTGTTAAAACGTTTTAAACACCTTTGAAGCTAAAGAGAGAGAGAGAGAGAAATTTTATTTTTATTAGAAACTTAATTTAACCAGCCTTTATTTTACTGTAACAACATTAATACCGTAGCATTGCATGTCTACCATTGAATTTCCTTACCGACTAAGTCTTTTTGTTGAAACAACGAGGCAGTTTCAAAAAGCAGTAAGTAAAATAAGCATCTTTTTGAAACATGTGAATAAAGCAGTGTCACAGCAGAGTCCTCTGAACCAGTAGAGGCAGAACAGTCTGAGGTTTCTGTTGTGGCCACAAACGTACAGCCTGGTGCCTACAAAATGGATTCTTTCAAGATCAACAACTCTCAAATCTCATGAGACTGTAGTTGCTTTGCAAGGTAAAACGACATCCCCCTGTGTCCTCTATTTAAATGACACATTCCCTTATTCCTACATTTATTAGTACAAGTACTCTTAGCATTGCAGTGTTTTAATAAAAAACATTTTCCCTGTGACTTACTATGGATTTATGTATGTGCAGAACTCCAGTCTCCATAGGCATGCAAGGCATTCTGTTTTCGTCCGCCTCTTACATAAAAAACGTAGTGCAGCTTTTATGGTGAAGGAACACAAATCATAGCTGCAAACACAAATGCTTTTGCCAGCTGTCCAGAGATTGTTGACAAAGCAGAAGTAAAATATGGCATCAATTTGCTTACATTGCTAACAGTCATGGCAAGCCAACAGAAACAATCTCTTCTTCCTCATAAGCAAACTATCTTCAGAACAACATTTTGTTTTCCTTGCAGCCATGTTGACTGCATCAAGCAGTTCAAGTCACAATTAATCGCACAGATAACTCACGCATATGACATCAAAGCTACAAATGTTATTGGATATCAATAACATGTTTTCATCATAGTTGCTGTGATTTAGTCTGATGTAAGTAACTTAGTACTACTGAAAGTTAGCTTTATTTATAAGAATAATAATTGCTTAGTTCTGATTAAAGCTATTTTCCATGTCAGATTTCCCCTGCAATTCATTCTCATCATTTTTGTTCCACACGTTTAATGTTAAATTTTCTGTTAAACTTGATATAAACATCAATGCTTAATGTTGTTCATAAATTATCCATGAATGTACACCATCTAACGGATTAAAAATCAGGCTTTCGTTGTGGTGTTCATCTTCTGCAAAGGGAGTGCTGTTTATTTCCCCACACATTTTGCAACATTTAAAATCAATAGAGCCTCTCTGGAAAACACAAACATATTTGGAACTGTCAAAATTAGAAGTGGAAACACTTGGCCTTGAATTGCAAAAGAACAAATGCCAAAATATTCCCCTCAGGGAGCAAATAAAAGTAAATTTAGTAAATTAATGTGCTAGTTTAATTACAAACTGTTGGTTCCTTGGCATGCCTTCGAGTCAAATTCTGCATTTATTTCTGGCAACAGGCATTCCTGTTCAGTAAAATTAATATCCGTCTCCTATTGCATTCATATGCAAAATGCTATTCTTCCTTTTTAGGCACAGAGTTGCAGTGAAATTGGGAGCTGATGAAAATTAGTGAATATTAGTTAAACTGAGGCACATTTTCTCTCTTTTGTTGATTAGTGTGCAGTGTCCGTGAAAGAATAAAGAAAATTACAATCCCTCTTGGCACTTTCTTTTGAAAACAATATAGCAGGATGACAAAGAAACAAAACAGTCTGATTGAAAAGTATTAAACTTCACAATATGCAAGTTTTGCTCAGATTTGGTTTATGTCAATACAAAATGACACAGCTGAATAACTGTTAAAAAAAACATTTCTAGAAGCACAGAACTTTGGAAGTTAATTTTGTAATTTTGTAATGTCAGAGAAATTGATAGGAACAGCTTATAGATATGCTTTGGGGGTCAATTTTCAGTTATTAGTGAATAATAAATTCTGATTTTGTAAAAGGTATTTTGTTTTCTGTTTTTTAGTGCTCAGTGTTTCTGAGATCAAATAATGGCAGACATTATCTGCCCTCGCTCCTTTTCATTTGACAAAAAAAGAAATCCGTCCGCCTTTTATACTTAGAAAAGTAGAAAGGTAGTTAATAAAAAAAAGGAGATTTTTTGTTTTAGATTTTGTATCTGTAAAAAAAAAATTGGTTTTAATTTATGATTTAATACTAGCAGCTGTGGTTGCCAGAATTTTACCATAAAAATACAGTAAAATATCACAATAACATATGTAATTAGTGTAAATTATGTAGAAATTTTACACTATAATGAGTGTGAAATGTTATTGAATTCATACAAATTTATAAACACAAAATTGTATATTCACAATAACATTAAATATAGTAAAAATTCCTATTAATTATACGATTTTTGCCGTATATATACTATAAAATTCTGGCAACCACAGCTGCCGGTATTTTACTGTAAATTAGAGATGCTTTTATTTTTATAGTGTACATTGTTCCTTTCAGCTTTTACTGCATCCATAGCTTAGTAGATTAACAATGAATTTTAATATATGACAAAGATAACCTAAATAGAAACAAAATTGAGTTTTGAAATCATTATTTTTATTGGAGGAAAACACTATCCAAATCAACTTGATCCTGGATGATTTGCAGGTACAGAATGCCTGTTTATGGTAAAACCTCAGCATCTCAGTCAGATTGATCTCCAAAGTTGCTGATGCATCCTCAAAATATGCTTGAGCTTAAGGTCACACATTTGCTGGTCAGGCAGGAATCAGGCCTGGGTTTAGTGATTTATCATGGTTAAGCCACAATTTTCCAATTTCACACAGGGTCAAATTGGTTTGGTTAGATGATTTAATTTTATAAATTAAGTCATCATATAAAAATTGTATTTATTTACTCCAGTTATCTCTGACCTAGAACTTTAGTGTGTGACAAAAACGCACAAAAACCCAGAAGAAATGTGTAAGAGTTTTTTTTTTCACTGAACTGTATTGCTTCCATTAAATATGTGTACCCTTCTTGTTTTTCTTTTTAATAAAAAGTACTATCATCTTAAGTGATGATATATTTAAATTTGTTTCTTTTTTGTATAGTTGATAAAGCAATTGATACCATTACCTATATAAAAACAGTTCTTTCAGTCCTGTGGAAAGTACCAGTGTCTCAAAGGGCCACTAATACTCATTATGATCATGTATTTTACTCATATTTTAAAAGAATATTACAACATACGTATATTTTTACACATCTGTATTCTTTTGAGCAAGTCTGAAACAAAACAGCATGGACAAAAAAAAATCTGTGCTGCAGAAAATTCAAATTAATGCAGATTTTATTCAAATGAAACTGAAAACATTGGTTAAGGAGTGATTCCTTTTCTCACATTTGGATAATTCTGCATTTTACAGTCTGCTTTTTTAAAATTAACAATTGTAATTAGGTGTGTACTCTGCTGTTGACATGTTCAACTGGAAAAAGTCCCAAACTGCTGAATCTGTGGTAGGAGGATATGCCAGTAAAAATGCTTTGCCCTTGAATACAAAATGTGCAAACTACACTTGACGGAGTACCTGCAATCTCTGAAAACACAAACAGATCATTTTACGTGTGAACATTCAGTGCCCTGCCAACTTGCATCCATTGCATACTTTAGGGAAAATCTTTCTTGTTGTATATTTTTTAAATTAATATTAGTTAATATGTTTGGCTTGTTTTTGCAAGTTCCCCTCAAACTTTTCGGTTTATTTCTGCTGTCTTTGTGTTACAAGTGTGATATTTATCATTCCTGCAGAGGAAAGTATTGTGTTCGTTTTTTGGAGGACAGCGTGAGCAAGATCTAGTTTTACAGATAATGGCAGAGGGCTCCACACATTCATTAGTAGTCAAGCTGAGTAAGACTGTGTTTCTCTGTCTAGCCTCCCCATGGCTTGTCTGAGAAGAGAGCTGCACTTGATATGATACATACTGCTATTCTCTCTCCCTGCTGGTAGCACAGACATAGTGGTTGCTACTGAAGATATTTGTTATGCAATATAAAACCATAACTTTTAATAGATAATTTATATTTTTGCATCTTGCTCTTGTTTTTAATGTAAGGTTTTACAGTTTGGGGTTGTTTGTTGTTCTGAAGACATGCCTGGCTCGTCATCCAGCTAATGGTGACAATTCGGTCTGGAGATGAAAGGGCACAACTCTCAGGTGGTCCACTATCGATCAGGGGACGGCGGCACATCTTCTATCTTTATCAGCTCAAGCAGACATTTGTAACAAGATGTAAAGAAGCCTTTAGGGGCTCTGGAGCACATCTGATTTGAGACTGCACATGTTTTACAAAAAAGAAAATAACAAGAGACTTACTGCGGAGTCATTTGTTTGCATTACTATTACCACATCAACATATATAGAGAGAACTGATTTCAGCTGAGAGCTATAATAATGAAAATGCTTATAAACATAAGAACAATTTTGTAATGATATCATCAATCAAAATGGGTCTTGATCTATTACTTTGTCAGTGCCTGTCTGATTTCTGTCAGGTAACCAAAAGTGCTATGCAGGCTTTATTTCCACTCGTCAATAGCCAAGTTTCAGTCACATGACTATGATGACACACAAACATGGCGGGATTTCAGATGGAGGGGAGGACAATCAAGTCTGCTGATGTCACAAATTGCTTTGTTCTTTAAACATCCTACAACACCAAAGAGCAGATGTAAAATATGGAAGCTTTTTGTAAGCAGGTGCTTCCTCTTTATTTATTTTTTTTCCTTTTAGTGTTACTGCATTTTACACACATTTAGGTCTATAATAACATTGCATTTATGTGGTACATATGCAAACCAATCCAATAGGCCTGGACCAGATATTTTTACTACAAATACATGTATAGTTACACCATAATAATGAATGATTCAAAAGCAGGCAGGTTCTTTTGCCAAGATGAATAATAAGCGAGATTTACTAAGGTGTAGTAAAACCCCAGAAATGTAAAAACAGATCTACCAAAACAAACTACGCAATGTACCAGGGAAAATAGAAGAAAGAACAGCAGATCATATAAAAAATGACTGGAAATCATTGGCCATGACAGTGCTTATAAGGTCCTGTGCAGATATAGTCATCAGTGAAGCTTCCCGAGGCTGGCTGTGTTTACTCTTCCACTGCAATTCGTCATTAATCAAGTGGGCTACGGATGAATTAACATGCTACATGCAGAACCATGTGGGACATTAACATGCTCCCCCTTACTGTCAGATAGATGTGAGGGAGAGGAGATAACGTCTGCTGTTAAATATTATCACTAACCGCAGGAGAGATGACCAAATTCGGTGAAGGTGGATTGGAAGATAGATGTTATGTTTTAAAACACTCCATTAAGAAAAGTTATCATGGATCCCCATAAAAGTCGAAATGTTTTAGATTAGGATCAGGAAAAACAAAGACACGCTTACAAGTACGATTTATCATACGTTTGACTTATTCTCAGATGTTTTAGTCTATTCTAAAACATGCCAAATATGCTTTATTCATTGGGGCAAATATGAAAATGTAAAATGTAACAAATGCTAACTCCTCTGTCATTAAATTTGACAGAAATAATTTTAAAACTTTATTTAGAAATATTTATTCAGAATAACTATCAGCTAACCATGACACCTGGCACTGCTGGAGGTTGGATTTCTTAACTTGCTCTTCCTGGGTTGCTGGCTAGCTGGTTGGAAAATAAACTAAGCTGAGTTCAGCTTAAGAAAATTAGCTCGACTTATGATATTGGGAATAAGGAGAAACAATTTAAAAGGACACAATTTTCTGTCTGTGGTACATTCAAGCTGTAGGAGAGAACAAGATTTTATGAAGAAAACATGAAGGTGGAGTGAAGTTGCTTTGTTTTGAAGATTTTGCATTTGGACATTTTGGCAACCTTTCAGAAATCTGAAATATAAAGTAATAAAATAAATACAATTCTCAAGGAAATACACACGGATTAGCAAGCTGAGTTAAGCCTACTAATTGCTACTACAAGGTGCTAAAACCAGTTGAAAATTTCAACTCTAATCATTTTGTCTTTTGTCTTAAAAGGAAAACCGTGTTGTACGACTTTGCACAGCAACACAGTGTCAACTTTGCTACCAATATAAATAATTAATGAGCCCCTAAGGCAGAAATGCACAAGAAAATATTTTCAATGCTGTTTCAATCTTCTCAATTTATAATTCATACAGTAAATCAGAATAGATTAAAATCTATATCAGTAAGGAAAAGATTTACGAAAACTGAAGACTGTAGAAAAAATCTGATAGGTCAATTCAATTCTTAACAGCTTAAGGAAGGAAGGAAGGAAGGAAGGAAGGAAGGAAGGAAGGAAGGAAGGAAGGAAGGAAGGAATACAAGTTCCTCTAAATGAAACTTCCACAAAGTAGGAAATTGAATAAAGGGTTGAAATACAATTTGAAAGCCAGTCCATTTGGACATCCATTGACATTTAACTGTAATTGTTATAAAGGTTAAATTAGTTGTCTGCCTACGCCTGACTGTCAACATTTTTGCTTAGGGTATAGACATCCAAGCTTAAAAAAAGAATTATATTTGCAGTACTTTTTGGGGGTTAGGGGGAGCTAAATAAAAATAAGTACTTGTCAAACTAAAAGATAGAGACTAAAAATATGTCCATAATGCTCTTTGTTTGGAGAATTATTTTATTCAGGTTTTGGCCCCAGAAGGAATATAAAAGGGGTTCAGCAAAAATTTTAATGTCTGAGATTGCCAAAGCATGGTATGCAATAAGTTGGACCAGCCTGTTTGTATTCAAAAATGCTGTAGTCATGCATTTTTTTAAAGAAAAGTTTTCAGACTTTAACAAAGCATTAGAGTTGATCTATCTATCTACATCGCCAGTACTGCAGGTCATGTTTGTTTTCCAATCATCAGGGACACCCATTCCATCTTGTTCACGCTGCCATTACAGGGCAAAGCTCATAGTCTATTTTCTAAGTCTGGATCACGTTCTGTAGATCTCTCTAATAAACACAGGTCAAATAGCCTCCATAAATCATAAAACACAGCACTTTTCCTCTGGTTTCACTGCAGCTCGACTGTAATGGAACAAGGAGCCAAGATAAATTGTTATTACTGTTCCTGTAGCAGGAACCACTGGTGGGGAAAAAAAAAAAAAAATCAATTGTATAATCACTCGTAGAAGAGAGGAGGAAAGGGCGACATTGAAGTGTTCCTCCATTTCAGGTTATTCCTCTTATAGAGGCTTAGCAGCTCTCGCAGCCTGGGCAAGGGGCAAAGGGAGGCGAAATACTGGGACAAATGATTCATACTCAACAGCTCTCATCCAACTCAAACCCCCAGATGGAAATAGCAGGTACGCAGCTCTTTGTTGGCGGCGTTACAGTTCATTTGTTTTCCCAGGAGGTAATTTTCATTAGTAAAACCAATTTCCCCACAAGTCCTCAACCTGAATAATAAACACAAGCTCTTGCTGGGGAGAGACAGTAAAAGCAACAATCCAGCTCCAACTCTTCTAAGTAGTGCTAGGGAAATATTTTAGGGTGCTCTTTTTGTTTGGGCTCCAGGTAAAAGGTGTCATAGTTTGCAGAGCATGTCGTAATCACTCGCCTTAGGAGGAAACTGCCAGAGAATTATTACTGCTCTGAAAGCTTGTAGAAAAGAAGTTGCATTCCTCCTTCTTCAATTGGGGCTTTTTGTCTCTGTGCATGAGTGCTGCCTGTCAAAAGCGCCACCAAAGGTTGAAACTGTGAGTTTGCATCAAAGCTGCTCACAACAGAAATTCATTTTGAAGTCGCAATGAAAGATCCGGTGCTTTCTGTCTTTAATCAGTGCATGGTAACAGTCTTTTCTGCAAGCAGTTTGTTTACCTGGAAACAAGCTACCTTTCACCGCGAGTTTTTTTATTTCACAGTTCTTTCTTTTATTTTAAGGTTGCTTCTCTAGGAATATTATTGGAGAGCCTGGCTGGAATAGATATGTTACATTTTCTTACAATTAAAATCATTAAGAATTAGCTGTGTAATTCCTTGCTATGTTATCGAGTTGCTCTAATGCCTTATCCTTCAAACTCTTGTGTGAGGCCCCAAATACAACCTTATAAATGGCTCTAGAGTGAAGCTTTCAATAGATATAAATCTTTGACTCAAGGGCTGCAGCAGCGGTCATGCTTGGTCAGTTTGCCACTTCTTGTTCAGGCTGAAATGTTTCAACAGTAACTAGATGAATTGCAATTCATTTTCCCCACAAAAGATAGACCTGCTTCTGTGAATTCATTTTCAAGGCTACCGTGTTGCTTCCATGATCCCATGGGCTTTGTGTTTACTTTTGGCAGAGTTTGGTATTCTTGTTCTTGTATTTTGAGTTATTTTGTATATGTAGCTCTGTTTCCTTAGTGCTTAGCTGTAGCTCTAATTCTTAAATTTTTCAGTTTTGTGATTAGCCAGCCGTTCCCCTCACTCAGCTGCCATTCACTATGTTTATTATGCTCACATAGGGTCACTAATCACACCTGCACAGGATTTAAGCTATCTGATTTTTATTGTTGGATTCTAATGCTGCACTTGGTAATTAGGTGTAACCAGGTTGCATGTCTTAAAAGTTGGATGTTTAAAAAGAGAGAACCGGGAATGACAGACTTCTCTACAAGTCACATGTGTTAATGAAAGGAATACACTGGACCCTTATAAAACAAAACCCAACTTTGCAAACTGACCACCATCTCAGAAATCTTCCACTTAGTAGCACTCATATGACTTATGCTATTTCTTATTTAACTTTTTGACAATGCATGTATTCCAATTGATTTGATAACATTCTGCAACTGTTTTATTCTTCTTAAGTGTCTGAGTTTTATTAAAAACCTTGACAAATGAAATATTATTTATATATTATTATTGTCATAACTGTAGAATCTCAACAACAGATATAAAAAATAGCCTAATACCAAAGACATACACTGTCATTATTTTAAGTTCTCATTAATTATGCAATAACTGTTTAAAAAAAACAATAAAAAAAGTTTACTGGGAAAAATACAATAATCCCCAGATTATATGATTTTATCCATCCATATTTATGACAAATTTAATAGACGTAATAAGCTAATGAACTGTTTATACTCAGACAATTACTACGTTTTCAAAATTTGGGATTCTTGCATCTCCAATTGTCCTTCCGTTCATATGTTGCATATCAAAATAATTTTCTCAAGTGGCTCACAGGAGAGATTGAGAGAATAAAGATAAATTAGTCATGAGGTTGAGTATTGTGACAAATATTAGGGAGATAATAATCTGTAGCAGTGGTTCACCAGGTTGCTTTGAAATCCGTGTTTCTATATCCATACACCGTCTAGCCAGGTGACAGAAGCAAACCGGCCAAATAGAGAGAGTCAGGAGACACAGAGGTGAAGCATTGGCTTGTAGCAATGTGATAAAGAGTAAATTTACCTGATTATTTAATACAGTTTTAGATTAAGGCTGGTGCCTAGTCATGTGTAAATGCACTACAAACGTGGCCAATTATGGTAAAGAAGAGTACTACTACATGAACAGGGTCAGGAGCATACAGTAGAGAGGGAGTGACAAATGAGGATTTTTGGCAATATTTTTTGTCATTATTGTAATAGATTAAATGGCTCATAGCTATTCCACATTTTGCTATGTTTACCTCAACTGGGTCAGCAGCAGCCAGAGGTCAGTGGAGGCTCAGGGAGTAAAGGTGTCAGGATTCTGGAGTGTGGGTGTGATTTTTGTGTCTTTTAGAGAGGATCTTTGTTGGAGGGTGCTTCTGGGGCTGTGCAGCCTGCACACCTGGTGTTAATCAGCTCTTCAGGAAACATGATTTAAGGAGCTGCAGGACCTTCTCTGCTTGATGATTAACCCAGATCACTGTCTGTCCCGTCCTGCAGGTTTTAGCCCCTCAAGTAACTGTCAGAATCATAAACATCAATTTCAGTAATGCTGCTAACGAGAGAATAAAGTAATTAAACAAATATGGCAGCAGTTAAAATTCAAATATTACCATAATTTCAAATAAAAGCCATCTCTGAAAATAGTTATGTTGACAATTTTAGCACAATTGGGGGATTTTCTTTAAATGTGATTATCAAACTCATAATCACACATTTGTGTTATTATTAGGTGTCTCTAATGCTTTGTTTTATAAGCTAATTGTTTTCTACCCCACCCACAACACTTTTTTAATGCTTTCTGTGCTTCAGAAAAGTGGCCATTTGAATAGAGTATAAATTATGCTGTAGTGCATTCCTTCACAGTTTGGTGGTAAAGATGGAAGTGACTTAAAAGTAGGCCAGCATTTTGATTACCTCTGATCAAATCTTGATAGCTCAATCTTTAACATTCACAGCAGCACTTTGTCCACTCCCTAGAGCGACTAGATCAAATTCTCAATTAGGCTTGTTGTAAGTGTGCCATCGTCCTTGAGAAGTGTTTTTTTTTTTTTTTTTAGAGTTTGAATGTTCCTGGTTTGAATGTTAAACCTTTGAAGTCACATGAGGATAAACAGTTTGTGGGATACAAGGAGTTACTGAAGAAGTACATAAGTACTAGATGGCAGATAAATAAATTTCACATATAAGATACTTTTGATAGCTCTTCTGTAACTATTTCATTGAAACTAAAGGGCTGAAGAGGATGCTACTGTATTGCAGTAGGTTGCTCTCATCTTGATGTCAAGAAGTAAATTATTGCAGGCATGTAACCAAGTACACACCTGATACATAGCTTCTATTGGTCTAAATTAAAGCCCTGTGACTTATTGAAATCGATTGCTCATATCTTTTTGGAGTGTTGAACTTCAGAAGAAGAGTAGTTAAGCTGCTTGTTAAACAGGTGAAATGCTCAAATTGTGGCGTAATTAATTCCTGAGGCAGCACGTTTCACTAAGCCATCCTTTGGAAGGTTTAAATGTAAGTATTACAGTTTCTGAGCTTGTTTAGCTTCATTGTCAATTCTTGATGGAAATGAGGTTAGACGAAACTAATGGCAGGTACACTGGCTCAGATGAAAGATAAAAAAAGGGAGAAAGGTGAAGGCAATCTGGTTAGACCGCTTTGAAATGAGTCAAACCCAAGCAATTATCCACCGGAGGGAAACGGCAATTACTGAACCCCCCCCCCCAAAAAAAAAAAAAAAAACCTCAAGGGATTTATTGGAGAAAACAAAACACTGAATAACATTTTATGTCTGAGGGCATCAGCCAACATCACCCTAATATAATGATGCTGACAAGAATGAATGCATGCCTTTCAGAATATCAGGCAATGTGGTGATAATTTCTGTAATGAAGTATCATTCACACTAATATGTTTGTATAGTCATCTAAGTTGTTGTAATGAACAGCTCCCTCAATGCTTATTGGCACCCCTGGTAATAATGTGTAAAAAGCATCACAATATTTTCAGATTTGATTGCAACAGTGAAAAATTGTCCGAACTCTATCGTTTAATTTGAGTGTATCTGTTCAGTATGGGAAAAAGTCGCACATTAAAAACTGCTTTCATCAAAATCACTGGTGCCTCAATTATTGCCACTCCTGCTGGTAATACTTTGTGCAACCCCTTTATGTGATATTTGCAGCGCTAGAGGACCCGAGCACAAACAGACAGGCAGCATCATGTGGAGGGGAATTAATTATTGAAAGCCAGAGGAGAACCAGCAGGATCAGGGTACAATAGAACCATGGCAGGGTAGAAAAGAATGATGTAGCAAGGAATGAGCGAAAAGTAGATGCCCAAACATAGAATGACGAAATACTGGAGGAAGAAACAGATGAGTCTGATTACTTAATGAGCAATAGATGTGCAGAGAGCATGATGGAGCTCAGGGAAACAGGGTATGGTCAAGGGGACCAGACTAGACAAGAGAATCACAGAATAGACCAAAAATAACATAACATAGCAATTTATCTAATACAAGCAAATAGAATAATACATATTTCAAGTCCAGCGGATCGTGAAGCTATATACAGCTTTTTTATGTTCATATTTATCTTTTACAATATTTCACAAGGTTAGAGCATTAGGCATTTGTGCTTTACAAAACACAGCCACAGTGCCGCAAATCCTCCACCATACTGATCTGTGATTATGGGGTACGTTTTTATTTATTCATCGTCCGTTTTATGCCCGACGCACGTTGAGTGTATGTTGCTGAAATAGCTCAATGTTAAGCTTGGTTTTTGCTTGATACATGTACATACTGGAAATGAGAGCTGAGTCAGCACAATACAACCTTTGTTCTGTGCGGCTCGTCCTCACTGCAGCCAATATTCTCGTAGACTCTTGGGGGCAGTGTAGCACACCTACGGCAAGCATATAACGCTACACAACACATTAGGAGTGAAGTTGACGGTAAGATTTTTCAAGTGTCCATATTTCATAGACATTGGCTTAATTAACTGATATTCACAGGCTGAAGTAGACAGTAGACTGAAAATATATTTAAATTAATTATTTTAGGAACAACAGTTATCCTTTTTTATTAGTATTTTTTAATCACATTAAAACCTTTGACTTATTAGAAAATTCCTCAAGAAACTTAGACAAAGACCTGTCAAAAGAAAAACAAAAAACAATTGAATAACTGATATAAGAAGTACAGAAAGGGATTTGAACAAGATGTTCAAAAGTTTCTCATAACAGAAACCTCCTTTTCAACACATCAAAAAACCCTCGGGAGGTTTCCAACAATTTTTGAGGCTTGTTCTGTAAAACTGAATGTGGGGGGAAATACACGACCAATCCCTTCGTCTCGTAGCATGAAGAACATCGTCACATCCTTGTCGGTGTTTTCTTATCACGCTCCGAGAGGAGCAAGACTTGAAAAAGCTTGCACAGTGTGTCATGAAACTGACATACTTTCAAAGACAGCGGTTTCATCAAAAAAAAGCTTAGGTGTGTAATGACGGTTGCATCAATCACCTGGTGACATAAATCAGGAGCTGCACTGCTCCGGCAGCTGCAACAGCTCAGTGCCTGCTCAGACTATACAAGCTCAATTCCAAATTTCAGCTTCATTCAGTCTTTTCTGGTGCAACAGCAAATTTTTTTTTTATTTTTATTATTTACCCCCCAACAAGTGCAAACACACTTTTTGGGGGTGTTTGCAGTTATCTTAGTTGTTAATAGAGCCTACACTGCAATTATATATTTGTTTTAAAGCAATATGCATACTTTGCACGTAAATATAAGAAAGCTTAGCCAGATGGATGTCTTCTTTTGTGTTTATAGAGTGACTCTGTATTTATTCGTGGCCCAGACCTGTAAGATTAATGATGGGGGCAAAGCCCTGTTTAAGGCTCATTCATTACCTCAGGCTCATCTACTTGCAGCTGAATATAACATCATGAATCACTGTGCAGACGTGCCACACGGCTCTCTGGACATCTCTGGATCAGTTTACTGTTTGTAATTTCCTTTTCACAAAGATTCACAGGAAGGTAACTGTTGTGATGGCAGAGCTGCAGGTGCCTTTTTTGTCATTAGTGATATTACAAAAAGAAAACAAAATTGTCACATCTGTGTGATCTGTCACACAAAGGGAATGTTTGTTTTCCTGCAAAGCAATGACGCAACAAAAAGATATATATCTTTTTTTTTCTGCCTCATAAATGGCACAGAAGATTTTAGTTTATATTTATATTTTATGCTTAGTTACATTTTAGGGAACCTGAGCAAAATTATTTGTTTGCTTTCATGTGCATATTAAATTCCATTAATATAGAAGATAAAAACTTATAAGCTGATTCAATGTTATGAGCATCAAATCTAAATGAAAATAAATTCTTGCACAATACTGTTGTTCACTTAGTTTCGCATTTAGTAGAGCTGGATTTTTTTTTTTTTATTAAACTCAGTCCCTCGTCAAACATACTCAAGGTTTTGCTTAGACTCATTCAAGCATCTTTGACCAATTCTTGAATCTCTGATGGCATTGCGGCAACCTTTCGGGGCCTTAATGCCTTCTCATGCAATGTGCTGCCTATTCCCACAATGCTCTTCACTGGAGCTTCAGTTCCCAACCAAGCTCCCGCGCTACAGAAATCTCCTTCCCCACCTTTTCCGTACAAGTATAGGCTCCATCAGACTAGTGGCAGCAGCAATTAGCAAAACACCTTGTGGAACTGCACATCTGCTGAGCTCATTACGCTCGTATGAATGGTTGAAAATGGCATCAATGTAGGGCATAGAGAAAAATAGTTGTGATACAATCCTGAAGGGCAAGAGATTAGTAAAGAGATATAGACCAATTTCTAACCATCAGATACATTTATGAAACCTAGTCATCTTTTTTTCTTATTTTGAAGTGGGTAAAGACTTGTAGACTTGTGGGTAACGAGGTTGCACTTTCAGAGTAAACAGTTTAAGATCTACTGATTTCTTAAGATCTCTCTGACTGGAGCCCTATCGTGGTCCGTCAGGCAAAATCAGCAACAGAGTTAGCAATGTTAGTCATTTTTGTTTCTCAAAACTCCTCAGACTCAGAAATAAAAAATAAAAAAACTTAGTCAGTATTGTAATCTATGTTTTTGTGAAACAAATAGGTTCTAAAATAAGTAACTTTGCTAAGAAGTTGATTTGAATTTAAAGTTTTTAATACATGCACCTCTGCATTGTTTCCCAATTTTCACAGCAGTCAGGAAAAAGCAGTTGCTGCATTTATAAATCAGTGTTTTTTCTTTTTCTTTTTGTTTTTTTGCTATGCTCTCTGCAATCCATCAATTCCTCTTCTGGTCCAGACAAACAAACACAAAACCCATCACTCCCGCTAATATGCAACAGACTGTTCAGGATTTGCATTTTACAAATCAATTCCAGTTGGGAAACCATGTCAACTTTTAAACAGAAATAATAAGTGTGTGAGTAATCTTCACAGGCTCATATTTAACTTCACATACTTATTCGCTATTTTCGGTCGCAAAATTCATATATAAACTGTTTCGTAATTCACATCTCTGCAGACTCCATTTGACACTTTGTGTAGCAGAATGACACAAATAAAAAATCTGTTTTTAACATCCTAACACTTGAGAGCGGTTATTAGCTGTTGACTGCTCTGATCTACCCAAATGTTGCTTCCTTAATGTTTCTAATGTGGCAAAAAGAAAAATACAAGAACATCACGGATCACAGGTTTCATTCATAACAGAACAGGTGTATGTCGGTCCACTGAAGTCTTTTCATCTTACTGAAGTTTTTTTTAATGCAATGTCTACAATTAAAATAGTTTCTAATAAATAACTTCCAGTCGACGCTGCTCATTGGGCACAAACCACACATTAATCTTTGCAGTAAGCAGCCACTCATAAACTATTTTGGTATAAAACAGTTAAAAAAAAACCAGACCCCAACATCCAAAAATAATGTAGAAGCGCCTTTTTCCAAGCAGATCAAACAGTGTATAAGAAACAAATTAAAAACTACACATTAACAATTGCAAAGGAATAGGCAATCACACTAAGTAAACAATCTTAAACAGATACACTTTGAGTTTGGATTAGAACAGAGGTGGAGTATCGTGTTGCATATGTTTGCAGGCAGAGAATGCCAGAGTTTGGGAGAATGCAGTGGGAGAAAGCTCAGCTCTCCATAGTACTGAGATGAGCAGAGGGAACAGTAAAATACAGAGAGGAGGAAGACCTAAGGCTGCGGCAGGAAGCAGAGATCAGAAAGGCAGGGAGGAGCAAGGTTACGAATAACCTTGAATGTACAGAGAATTCTGAATTGTATTCTGAATTTGACAGGGAACCAGAGGAGCTGCTGTAAGACTGGGGTGATGTGATGAAAAGACAGGGGTTTAGTAATGATGTGAGCAGCTGAATTCTGTACCATTTGAAGCTTATAAAGGGACTTTTAAAGAAGACCAAACACAAGAGAGTTGCAGTCGTTGATGCAGAAAGTGTCAAGGCTATGGACAGTAGATGTGGAGTGTAGGGTAAAGGAGGGTTGAAGACGATTAATATTACATAATTCAAGAGCAGAAATAAATCTACAATCACAGCTGTTAAAAGCAAAGGAAAGTTCCTTACATTTTCAACTCGTCTTTGCTAAGAAACAATGTGTGGTGTAGCTAAAATGTCCTGAAGCAGCAAACAGATCATTGTGAGAGGCACACAATGTCCTGATTAGGCTGATGAACTTCACCAGTGGGGAGAATGCAAACCAGGACAGAGATTTGAGAGGAAACCTGGCAGTGAACATTCATTGATCTTTGTTTTTGCAAAAAAAACCCAAACACTTCAGCTAAGCTACAAATGATTATTATCATTATTATTATTTTGGGGAATACCTAACTTTTAATGAAACCAAACAATTCGGGCTGTGAACACATCTGCCAAATGCTGCCTTCCAGTTGTACCCAGAGAAATCACCTGGAAGGCCCTCTGAAGTTAGATTTTGCACTGGGAAACTGAGGAACTTTGACTAATCCTAGTTATGACTTGTAAAAGCAACTTCATGTTTCATTATGGCCGCTCTTTGCATTAACAGTAATATGATGAAGTGGAAGCATATTTTACAAGATTCCCATATAAAAGTGTGTCCTTGTATCTGGCCATTAAGACTGGAAATGAGTGGCACTGAAACCAAACAGCCTGCAGATTCATTCCTGCCCTTACTGCTGTTCTGTTGCCCAGCAACTGTGATGGTGCTAATAACAAGCTGATAGAAATGAGGTTTGAAATCTTGCAGATTTTTGTATTGTTATTTAATCCTCTTTCATTAATTGATTGATTATGTTTCTACAAAAACTTTAAAAAAAGAGTTCTATACAAATGACAAAAGCCTAACAAACAACTGCTTTAAACCTTTAATTTTTGTTCTGCCCAGCCATCCACCAGACTCAATCTCCACATCTGGAGAAGAGTAGGATGGATGTGGGCTGCACTTGGAGAAGCCCTTGGATTTGGACAGCCATCATCATTTCTATTTAAATAAATAAAATATTTAAGACCATTTTAAAATAGTGTGATGCTACACTGAACAGAAGTTGAGATTCATGAAACCTTTTTTACCATTTTTAAAAACTGGTATAGGACTTCCTCATGTTTTCCTCGGACTAGCGCCACCTCAGATAATTTATGAACTCCATGCATTCAGTTTAACAATTTAAATGACGACTTGTGATTTGTTTTACTTTTACTCTCTATGTGAGAAGGAAAAATGGGGAGTTAGTTTTCCCATAAGTAATACTAGGATCTTGTTATCTCCTGTACATTTCTTATGAAACTGATAACCTGTATCGTCTCATCCTGGGAGTTAGATGAAGAGAATGTAAAGAATGAATCTGATTTGAACTTTCCCATCTGCACTACAATAAAGTAATTTTATTTAAAGTTCTCCCTGTTTATTCTGGACTACATAAAATTTTTATTTTTCAAAATATAAGCTGCCATTGACTTTGAAACATGCAATACATAATTATCCACCGAATAGAGATTCTCTGAGAATTAGAAAGCCTTTTTACTATTCATGAAAACATAAAAAGGAAATATTTTCCCTGCCTTGTGGCAACAGGACTGCCTACAAACTGGATAAGCATAAAACAAATGCAAGTTGCAGACTTATTACACTGAACACAGCTTCTTACAAAAGCTTGCGATTTGGGAAACCTTTACTTTCTACGTGAAAGCAAAGGAGCTTCTTGTTTCCTCATGAACCCAAGATCATGCAATCTTTTTTTGTCCTGAATACTACCCAGAAATATCAGAGATAACTAATGGATTGTTTTTGTCTAAGGACCATTTTTCTTTGAATATATTGTCGGCGCTTAAAGTGGTTGACCAACTTTTACTGCAAATACCTAAAGTGTTAATCCTGACAAAAGGTAGGACATCCACTTAAGATTATTATTTTTTTGATGGCTTTTATTCTCTTAAATTTTTGCTGTACTCCATCATGTAAATGTAAATGGACTCATGCAAATGAGCACTTGTTTCCAGAGAGAGCAATTTTGTCACTTGTAAGAGCATAAAGAATTGCATCAGGAGTGTGTAAGGGCAAAGTGAATACAATCAGGCGTGTAATTCTTTGGTCATAATGGCATTGACAAAGCGTAGCTTCAGCATTGACAGATTGCTGCGCTCAAGTACAGGCACTGATGTTATGTAATGAAATTCAGTCCCTAATATTCTCTTTATTTGTTTTATGAAAGTGAAGCAAGGCAGTTCGCCTGTCATATAAATCATCTTTGCAATGGTCTTTCAAAAGATCTTTTTTCAACACTGCTTTCTTTTCTGCTTTGGGATCAAAAGCATGGTAACTTATTGACCGAGAGGCCATCATATTGGAATTTTATATTAGATCCAAGGTCCTTACAAGTGCCAAGAGTAGGAGATGACAGTGTAATGCTGTTCTGTACAGGGACTGTGATTGAATCACAACTGTAGTCCAGTTGGCAACAGTGATATTGTTATCGGCCGGTATTGGCTGGTTGGAAAAAGGGAGAGAGCCAGAGATGTAATCGAGGTATAATGGAGTTCTTCACAGGTCAGTGCAGAACTATTGACCTCTCGGTGGGTTCCTCTGTCTTCCTCTCATCTGCCGCAGCATTCACTACTCATCAGCGCTCTATCAGGCCAGGGTTTCTAGAGGGAGAGAGTTGGAGAAATGTGAATCCTTCCTCTGTCCAGCCGTTTGCCCGGCTTTCACCAGTTCCATGTCTCTTTCATTTTGGATTCAGCCTACACCCCTTCCTGGGTATGCATTCAAGCATCAATCAAAACATCTCGTCTAATGAGACGAGATGGAAGTGTACAAAATAATCGGGCAACGTTCTAGCACATTAGTCTCTGTAAGAGTTTTCTCTTTATCAGCAATTTCCCCAGCTTATCATGGTCCATTTATTATTCTCTCTCTTTCATTAGTGTTTTACATTTTAGGTAGAGGAAGAACCATTAATAGAGGTTTCCCAAAAAGCTCATGTAGATTGAATTTATTTCTTTTCCTTTTTTAACTTTGCAAAAGCAGCAGCTTTTATCTACAGTAAATAAATTATGCTTTCCACAGTCTTGGCTACATCTCATATTATAATTCCAGTCGATCTGTTGGGAATTCCTGCTATGTTGTACACAGAGCTTTGCGCTGTTAGGCTCCTCTTGATGCTGGAGTTACAGAGCAAACTCTCAATTACACTGGCAGCTGAAAGTATGTGGTGAATATGTACAATGGTTCTAACAGGCAGCAGCTTCTGCATGTGGAAAGGGAGGTTAAGTGTTGATCGTTTAGGAAGAGCATAGTCTTTTCTGTTGACGGACGCTGGAGATTGTTTTTAAATCGTAGTTTCCAATGCATGAACCAGGAACTACTCTGGATATTTCCTGCTTAAGAATTTTGATTATTTCCTGCAATTTGATTGATTATTGGGCAGCAGAAAAAGGAGCTTGTCCATTAAGTCGCATGTCCAAGAACTTTTTCTACCATAGATATTTAAAAATTGCATATTTTATTACTTATGAAATGTTTGAATACAATCCCCTAAAACAGTTTGATCCACCATGTGTTTCCACATTGTTCTTTGTATTTCAGCCGGTGTTAATTTAGCTTGACTGAGGGAATTGATCACAAACATTGTTCAGTCCAGAGTAAACTGTTTAAATTGCTGGAGGCTTTTTTCAGATGTGTACCTATAGTCATC
Source organism: Girardinus metallicus (assembly GCA_903067095.1). Taxonomy (NCBI): domain Eukaryota; kingdom Metazoa; phylum Chordata; class Actinopteri; order Cyprinodontiformes; family Poeciliidae; genus Girardinus; species Girardinus metallicus. Next base: position 100,952 of record CAEGAE010061512.1, on the reverse strand, counting down.
AGAGTAAATGCGGTGGTCCAATAAAAGACTAATAACAGAAGCAGGTCTTAAAGTGGGACTGTGGTAAAATGAACCACATTGGTTGTCTCTGGTTTTTCAAAATAGTTTAATATTTAGTAGGATTTCATCAGATTCCTGGATGTCCAACAGCATAATATGAAATATCCTCATTAGTGATGAGAAGTTTGGCTCTTTCTTTTAAAATTTAAAAACAAAACATTCATATTGCCAAGTTTAGTTAGAATATGAGGCTACAAACGATAATAAATTAAGAGCTATTTGGGGACCAAAAGAGCCGGCATGGTTGTGGTAAATCATACCACAACACTTCTGGCTCCCAACTGTCTCTTAATTTATTATCATCCAGAGCCTCATAATTCAGCTTGACTTGGCAAATATGAATATTTTGTATTTAAATAAACCCTTCCACATTTAGTGTTTTTATGAGAATTCTTGTATTTACCTAATTTTATGTATTTGTTCTGTTGCAAAAGCAGGCATTATTTCTTTTGTTATATTTTAAACCTTTAATATTTATTCAACACAAAAACAAATTAACAAAACACTGCAAACAAATCTACTGGCCAGAACCACAATAGTAATTATTATAGCTTATAATATCTTTAAGCCAGTGTTGTAGTACTCGAGACCGGTCTCAGTCTCGAGACCATTTTTTGATGGTCTCGGTCTCCGGCGCTGAGGACTCGGGATTTTATTTCAAGCCCTCGTTCCAGAAACCCCTCAGACCTCCTGCTTCCTGCTCCCGAAGCAGTAATTATTTACTGGAAACCAAATTAATTAAATGTTTTTCTATTGCTTCTTTCCACAAGCAGACATTCTCCCCATAGAAACAAAATACATTTTTCAAAGTATTATATTAAAGTATAATATTTAATTTCTTATTCTTCCAGTTCATAACAATTTTTTAATTTCGCTGCAAGAAGTCTGTGATCATCTATTTCTTTCCAAATCCATTTCTTTGATGTCAACAAGAAGGTAAATTGACGGGCAGCCTGGGACTGTGTACTTTAGGCATGTTGATAGATCTTCACAGACTTGTAGCCAAAAGCCACTGATAAGTGGACAGCGCCAAAAGGCATGTAGATAGTCGTTGCGCAAATCTCTGATTGCAGGGTTCTTAAACTGTCTAACAGAGTTTGACATTTGATTTTGAAGGTCTGGAGAAGTATGGAGAAAAGTGGAAACGGAATAAAACAATTGTATTTCTTGACTTAATTCTATAACCTTTTGTCTAAATATTTTGTCCTTTCTTTGTCCTCCCTAATGTCCATCCTTTCTTGAGTCCTGCCGCTTTTTTTTCCCTAGTCTTTTTTTCTTGTCATTCCTTTTTTTTCTTCTTCCCTCATGATTTTCTTCCTTCCACTTTCTGCATTTTGCAGGTTCAGTACTTAATGCATGCTTATAGTAGAAATTCAATACCAGATATAGACTTGTGGTTAAATTTAGTGTTTCAAAGTTTAATCTGAACATAGATGACTGAGAACTGAAAAACTGAGTGTGAAAGAAGTTGGACATTTTACATAAAAAAAATGTGTGGAAATTCTGTGAACTTTTTTGTTTATGTTTTGGATAATTATACCAGGAGACCCAGTTATTACATTTTTGACCAGGTTTCTGTTCAAAGTTTCTGGCATTTCAAAGAGATCATGATGCAATGATCGGCACCTTTGAAAGACAAACAGACCCTCAGTATCACAGATCCTTCACTATACTGAACAGTGATCTTTAGATTACATTATATTTATCCTTTACATCAGTGGTTGGCAAAAATTTTAATTTGGTGTCACAGTTATGTGACTCACACAGTTCCAATAGTTCTAGTGGACTCTACAGCTGTTTGACATGAAGATGACGTCTCATTGTTGTGGAGACTTGTTGATCCATGTGGTGCCACCTTTTGCTGTAATTCCCCACAATGAAATCACATCCTTTATCATCCTCTTCACTGTGCCGGGTGGAAAAAAAAAAACCTTCCACTAATGGTCAGTGGGTAGAGTAAATGAGCCAGCATGTAATAACCTAAGGGGAAAATGAATCATCAGAAGAAATGCATATTAAAGTTTAACTGTAAAAAAGATTCAGTGACATTTATTTTGTCAGATTTGCAATATGTCCAATAATTTTCCGCTAGTGGCTTTGTACAGTGTGGATGAATAGAGATTAAAAAAGCATATTAATCCTCTTTAAAGAATAAACGTGTTCAGAACGAAGGTGTGAGATGTTGCTGCTGCAATGACAGGAGAATGTATTTTTAGGCTTTTTGCACACCAGAAGTTGCCTTGACTATGGAGTCCACTGGTGGTGTTTTTTTTTTAATTGTATTTTTTCTTTGTAGATGAATTTGAGGTGCTCTGCTGACCGGCAGTTTGGACCACATTTACTGCTAAAGAGAGCAGGAGATTTAAGCACCATGACTGCTTAGAGGAGCACCAGCTGAATATTGAGAGGATAAGAGATGGGTTCGTGTAGTAATTTGTTCTATTCATGCTACATTACACAAGCAGTTGTTGAGCTAAAGCACTTTAAAGAATCATTCTTTTATGCAATTGTACCCGCTACACTGGAGAAGCGGCACAGTTTCTGCCACTGATGGTTTGGTGAGAGGTTTTATTTCAGTTAAATTAACTTAAAGCCGTGCAGTGTTATTCAGGTCCACAGGCAGAGTTTTTCTGTTTGCCAGAGAAACTTTAAAAGCGCTCCCAGAATCCCATTCCCTTTGTGGTTGCTCTCGCTCTAGTCTTGGAAATATTCCTGTGATTCCCAAGCTTCTTTAATAACAGAACGAAACCATCAGCAGAGTGCAGGGAGGGGACGGTTGACATTAATAAATCTCCAGCTTGAAACCAAGACCAATTATATGAGATGTTACCATGGCTTATTCTTTTCTTGTAAAGAAGCATCCAATTATCAGCTGATCTGGGGGTTTCCAGGAGATTGTGACAATTGTCATTTGTAATTTAACTTTCACTGTGGTGATGGAAAATGTAAGTAACCAACGGAATTGACAGCTTTACGGAATAGTGCAACGTCAGGTCAGTTTGTGTTTGCTCTAACGAGATCGACCTGAAAAATATACCAGCAATTTATTTTTTTATTTTTGCTATTTATGTTTCGATTTCCACACAAATCCAAAGGTGTGATGCTCCAAAATAATCCCTTTTTGAATTAAATAATTCATATTTGAATACCTTGGCATTCTGAGCACTCAACTCCAATGTGAAATTCCTTGTTTGTGCACACAATCTTGGCCAATAAATTCTGATTTTGTTGTCAATGGACTTGGCAGAGCCAACCAGTTCAGCCTTTTCTACATTACAAACTGTACCTAAGTAAAAAGTAACAGCAGCAGATGTGCCATGGCAGAAAAAGGGCAACAGAAAGACCACCTGACTGCATACTTCCACTCTAACTAATGTTACGTTACCACTTTAAGACAGTCTCTGCTCCAGAGCATCCTAGCAGCGCATTATTGAGCCTGTAACCAACAGCTCAAACTGATGCGAGGCAGGACCGATGTAGTTCACCCTGATACTAATGTCTGCTTCAGGGGATTCTGCAGGGAAAAATCCTCCACCTCAGAATAACACCTTGTGTCAGTTGCCCTATGAAATATGTCTCTATTTAACTTTCTGCTCTGAACAGCTCAGGCCCCAAACTTACTGACTTCAAATAGAAGATGAACACAGCTACCTGGAATTTACATGTGTACACTGAGAAAAATGTTGTGTGTGATCTGATCTTGGTAACCCAACATCATTTGATGGTTTTATTAAAATTGTGTAAGTAAGAGTAACATTTATCACATTTGGCAAGATCAAAATATTTGTGTCTGTAGAGTAGGGGTGAGCCATATAGTAATGGCACCAAGTTGGTAAGATTAAAGTTTTGATTTACTCTCAAATTATATGTCTTTTACACCTTATTGAGGACAAAATGCATACAAATTTGTTTAGTTTTTCTATTGTTTCTGTCTTATTACAATTGGTACAGTCTTATTTTGCTCATGCTCACTCCTCCAAACATTGTCACTGTGATCGAGCAGCTCATTCTTTCTCTTCTTTTCTTCAACAAGTCATTTAGCTTGTCTGTTTGAGCAGCTGCAAATTTCAGTTGCACTTATAGGTGGTAATGTTGGAGGAGGGGCTTTTTTCTTGGTCAGCACCCTATTTAGTAATACTGGTATTCCAGTAGATTCCAGTTTTTGTTCGACTTGGTTTTTAGTGATCTCTAAACATAATAACAAAGAAAAAAACATAGATAATGATGTTCATATCCCTGATGTCTATTTAAGGTTCTCAACGTAACTGTAGGGTTTTTTTTTTCTTCTACGTTGTATTTTTATAGTTCTTAAATCTATACTTTTTTACAAATATTTTGAGAGTTGGTCCAGTATCTCAAAAATAAAACTCAAAATTTGGTCAGAAGACCACTGACAAAAGGCATTTTAGGATCAATATAACTTTGGATATTTCCCTTTATAGAATATTCCAACTAAAGAGGAATGAAGCTCTGAAAAGTGACTCAGCTTTGCGCACTGCCACACAACATGCACACAAGTTTGTATAATCCATTGGCAAACAGACCACTAGGGGGCAATATGTAACCTACTGTGTCCTCTCAGCTCTGGTTCCAGAGGTGGGCTTCACTTCTATGCACTGTCACTGTGGGTTTGCGACTACTGTCGGCAGATCCACGATATATGTGTGGGAGAATTGTAGACACGCCCTGAGGCAAGGCGACATTTCATACAGGCAGGAATTTGAACGCTTGAACTGCGACTCATCAGATCCGCCCACACATGCAGAACTAAATGAGGAAGATGATTCTTTCTGGGCACTCGCTGTTCTTATTCAGACCTGACCCAGACCTTTTACAAAGAACATTTCAGGGACAAGGACTTGATATAATTATTTTCCGTGAAACAGTTTAAGTAATCACGAAGATTTATCAATAACTCAACTTTTATCATCTTAGTGATATGTTTTCATAGTATATTTTTTTTATATATTACATCATCTGTTATATATAAAATTCTCTGTATTTCCTTGTGTTCTTGAACTAGTAAACTCTTTACTAATTTAAACTCCTGATTTTATAAGCAATCTGATGTAATAGTCGAGTTCTAGCTGCTCTGTCTTTTTTTTCCTTGCCAAACGCCTACGCTTTCTATAGGCTACAGTAAATGTTTTTGCTATTTAGGCACACTCTCTAACAGTGGTGCGCTTCACATGTGAAAGCTCTCGGATTCAAAAGTCCTCCGATTTTCAGATCCCAGGTGATGCAGGGGAGAGGAAGAAAAAGACAAACATGTGGAAGCACGTATGCATTACCTTGCGTGATAACAGATGCTTATTCTGGTGAAAGAGAGTAAGGAACGAAAAGGCACCTGCTAGATAAATAACAGGGTCCACCCACAGGAGCACAGAAGTTGAGAAATTCATCTTCATTTCTGGCCAAATTAAACCTCTGTTTGGTCTACTTTGTGGCTTCTGCACAGAGATTACATCTTACAACTGATGGATACTGTACCTTATTCTTTTACTTTTCACATTTTCTAATCTAATTTTTGTCTCGGTATATGTATTTGTGATACAGTGAGCTCATTTTTATCATGGCGATGGGGATATTTTTCTTATAGCAATTACCTTTTTTCATTTTAAAATGTCATTTGTTCAGTGATCCATTTCTACATTAAGTTTGTGTTTCATTCTCCTATAAAATTACCCAACATTTCCTGACAGGAAAGAAATTACCTTAGGACAGACAGCTCTAGCTAAACCAGAAATTTCACATTATCTTCACGCCAAGCACAAACTTTCTATAGTTTATTTTCATCCTGATAAAAAATGATGTGCTAATTTTCACTTGTCTCCACTTTTGTGCATTTCTCTCTTGATATATCATTCTATAACTTTAATAAGCCTTTAAGAGACAATTTCTATTATATATACACCCCGTCTCCTGAGGAAATGGGGATGGATAATAATTTTGTTTTTAATAAAACTAAAAATACCTACATATTACAAAACAGAAGACCAAAAGACACTGGGCATGACATGGAGATTGGAGCAGATGATGGCTACAATGAATGGCTAGGTAGAGGAGGGTGATTAGTGACTAGTGAAGTGAGAAAATGGTGAGTTTTCAACTCTGATGCATTACAGTTGGGTTTCCACATGAACCGGGGCAACTGAAGTTAAGATGACCGAAAACAGACACAGCATATAACTGTGTAGAGCACAGCTAAACACAAATGAAACCAACAGCACATATAGAGACTTAAATTTCAGGTGTGACTTCATATAAAAGCTCTTAAAATACTTTGCATTTTTTCCTACCAGTCCTTTATCGTTCTGTTTACTATGAATACAACATGGTCTTTAATAACAAATGTCATCTTTTTACTTGCAGTTAAACTTATTAAATCACCACAATGAGAATGTGGATTTTGTTGTTCACCTTCTCTATAGCAACATGCCAGACTAACTAGATCCACCAATGGTGGAGGCAACGACCAACCACCATCAAGACAATAAAATCTACATCCGGGTGCTTTGGTGATTCTCTGAATTCATAAAACCCCGTAAAGTTATGAAAGTAATAAACTACCACCACCTATCAGGCAGTATAATAGTTGGTTACCATGGAGACTGAGCATAGACTACTGGACTAAATGTCATAATTTTCACATTAAAGAAGCACTTAAAATTACTGAATACATTTCTGTACTCTGGAGGGTTTTTTTTTATATCACATCATATCATACTGTGTCTTTGAACGTTAATGTACCATTTGTATGAGTGGAGTAAACAAGTATTTAAAAATTGTACAAAACCTAAAGAAGTTAATGTGGCAGATCTCTTAGGTATTAGATCTGTAAGTTATCTAATTAATAGTTTTTTTAATCCTAAAACATTTTCATAGAATGATAGTTCAGTTCTGTTTATTTTAGAACAAATTCACAAAGTCATTTCGAGGCTTTTTTTCACAAGACCAGCAGTACCAATATAAATGCAATTCATGTGAAATTATGTGTAATCCAATGCATTTCTTATCCAATTAAGACAAACCAAAGGGAAGTCATTTAATAATGGAGCAAAAAAATGGTGGAGAACAAGATACATTAAGTATAATTCCTGAACACAAAAACACGAGCTGCATTTTAAAGCGTGATCTAGCCCAGAAAGCTTAGAGCAGAGTGTTCCAGGAAATGATGCAGTTTTGTTTTTAGAAGTGTTTTTCTGTAGTCTAAAATGGTAAAAATGTGTTCTGTGCTTTTTGAAATGTTGAGATTTTATGCTGTTGCTCTGTTTTGTCAAGTCTTGTGTGGTGCACCTCAGGGTGCAAGATCTCTGACCTAGATCTGTAATGAGCCAAGCATTTTGCAATGGGAAAAAAAGTTGCTTCTTCTAAAAGCAAATAAAAAGAATCTTTAAATCACTTTTTCATCTCTGTATTTAGAGAGGGAGGGTCACTGCGAGGAAGAGCAGACTACTAGCGCCTCTTTCTGCAAACGCTTTTGCAAAGCGGTTGCAGCGGCTCCTGCATAATCTGTTGTAAGTTAAGCGTCACTTTCAGTGTGTAACACAATGGGCGGTGGGGAATCAATAACCTACTAGGGAGTGTGTGTGCTTGTAAGGAAAATAGAAGCTTTGCATATATCCAACCGAGTGGAGAGAGTAATTTCCTTTCTTTGGCACAAAGAACTGATCCCTGCGACATGGTTCAGTATTTAGGTAGAAAGCACAAAACATTTTACACTCCATAGCTTTTTTATCGAGGATAGTTGGCCAGTGCCAGATTGGATTCTTTTTTTTTCACAAGACACTTTGAATCTTTAACTTATTCATATGGAAAAATTCTTAAGCGAGAAAGAAAATAAACAAAAGGAGTGCAATGATTTTTGCTGTATTTTGTGCTGAGTTACTGGATGGTCTTCCGGCCTTCATCCACTGACATTGTTAAAGGAACAAATTGCATTGAATGTTTAAAAAGTAAAATCACTTTAATTCACGGTGCCTTACAAAGTGAACATTACCACATTTTGTCACATTCCAGCGACATACTTTATTACATTTTATTGAAATTTAACTTGATAAACCATCAAGCATTATTATAGGAAGATACAATAAAAATGTCAACAGTTTTTTCAGACCCTTTTTTGCTGATTCCTCCAAGTAAAACTGAGTGCAATTAATTCCCTTCATGTCACCTTGTTAGTATATTCACCTGTATGTAATTTAATCCTAGTACTGTTAATCTGTGAACACTTGAACATTTTCAGAGCATAGTAGTGAACAAAGCAGACTTAGAATAAAAAAGCTCGAACTTTAAACATCTTAATATATTATTCAATACGTCATCCAAAACTGGAACGAGGACTAAGGCCTCCATACATGGGTTGTGTTTTACCTATGCACCTCTGCTGCACACATCCAGCCAAAAATGTTTATTGGTTGGACACATTAGTTCCTCTGATTTTGTAGGGACAGTTCTTCCCTGGACGCTGCATTTTGCATTCGTATGCAGTAGTACATTCATCCGCTGTGGAAGGCTCTGATTTACAACACTTGACAGCCATTGGTGGGAAGAGCAGCATCCTTTCCCTTTAATGACAATGCTGTACTTCTTGTTACTTGTCTGTTTTTTTTTGACAGAGGAGCAAGGCTGCTGACACTGAAGCCCTTTGTTCTGTTCTTTTTTTTCTTCTGCAGAAGGTAAAACTAAGTTTACAATTGATTTTCCAGATCCTGTTGGCTGCAGATGTTGTGGACAGACATCTGACCCTGCAATCAGCCTTGCATATTTACTGTCAGCACAGGGTCAGCTGGCATTTTTTTTTCACCTTTATTTTGACGCTCAACCCACGCTCTTTACATTCTTAGCTTGTTCTGATCTCCTGCTGTCTTGTCCCACTTCAATCCTTGATGAGTTTGTTTGTACAGAGAGGCTCCTCTTCAGTACCTCATTGCACAGAACCCCTATTTTCATCATTCTCTGTGTGTGACTAACGTTGACTTTTGTTTTTCTCCCCACCATCTTCAATCAGTAAACCCATTTCAGCACACAGCACCAACACAGACTGAAATTTTGGCACACCTTCTCTGATGTCCAGCAGAAAGACATTTCTAGCCACCTTTTCATTGCTTTTGAGTTGCCGGGAATGGACACATCAGCAGTTGTAACATATTCGTGGTCACTCTGCACATCTTGTCACTTTGTGCTTAAATCCTTGCAGAAATTTCTTTAAGATGTATGCATCTAAACTTTAGCTACGTAGCAATCAGAGGGAACAATTTGTGCAAATTTATTTTAGAAAGCACCTTTCATGCATGCAGGTGTTCATGGAAAATGCATGCGAGGAGTTCAGCATATCAAAATATGTAACTATATTGGGATTCAGTGGGACTAAATCATCACCTAGAGCATATATGTAAATCTCAAATTCCATACATTGTGCAAAATAGGGAATGAAATGTTAAATTTAAATCTAAAAAAGGGGACAAGTTTTATTCATGTGGTCTTTGAAATGACTAAAGAGAATAAAAACTGTTTGCAAAAATCACATATTTGAGCCTCAATGTATTCCTGATTACTGTCAGACTTGCAGAATGTAGTCATTTCTTAAATAGGACCTGTCTGACAACATGAAGTAGGCTACAAGATCTCAAAAAGCTACACATCAACCCCTAATTTAAAAATATTTAAGAACAAATGAAAAATCTATCTGGAAAGAGTTACAAAACCTTTCCTAAGGGATTTCCAGAGTCATGAAACACTAACAGAAAAAACATGGAGCAATGAAAAAGCTTCCCAGGAGTCTCCAGTCAACCAAGATACTCAGAGTGCAAAGATGACACAACCAGGAGGTCACAAAAGACCCCAGAGTAACATCTTAAGAACTGAAGGCACAGTTAATAGAAATTAACACTTTGTTTTTTGAAAAACAAAGTGCACTAATCATGGAGAATAATGCTTTGACATGCCAACAATCAAGATGTCTCTGATCAAGTTGTGTAAGTGTGTGTGTGTGTGTCCATTTGCTTGTAAAGCGCGAGGCTTCTTGTTACACCCGGAGGGGCTGACGGCTGAGCTGCATGGGAGAGGTGCTGCAGTATTTACCACCTGCTTTGAAATAAGCCTTCTGTGCAACTGTGATAGTGTCATGTGAAGTGAAATGAAAGCGATGGCTGTGCATTTCAATGGCTCCTGTTTTTAGAATAATCTTTTCGTGGCATTCCTACTTTTATTAGATTGCGTACAAGTGGTGAGTGGGGAGGCAACGAGAGGAGGCAGAGTGGGGTTGACAGGCAACAATTGTCATGTTCATTTCTTTCTGACAAGTTGCTGGCTCCCTGGGATATTTCCATTCATGCAGCATGTAGACTCGGCTGATGTCCAGGTTTTGGTATCAATGCATGACAACTAACTGAGCTACTTCTGTCTCTTCAAATACACCTGATCAGAGCCTATATTTAGTTGGAAATACGTTGACAGCATTCTCCTAAATCAGTTAAGATAATTGAATAGTGCAAGAATTTAAATCCAAACACTCAAAACTCCTAAAATATCCTGTCTTTATTCTACTTGTTTTTATTTTCCGTGTGGCCATGCTGCTACTCTGAAATGTCTGGCTCTGCAGCAGTAACTGGATGCACATCACACACTGACCCCCTGCCGTGCCCCAAAGCTGCCTTGGGTACTCTCAACAATAAGATGAATCAAAGAGAGAGGATTTCATTTTTGTATCTTTCATCATTTCAGCCACCTTATAAAAGCTCTAACGCCTCGTACTGACAGAAAATTTCTGTAACATGTTTTTTTTCCCTTCTCACTGAGTCTGATTTTACAGGGAAGAAGATTACTTTCCCTTTAAACATGACTGGTCTTGTAAAATTTAGCACAGTGTGCAGTATCCTGGCCCAAATTTCTGCTTTCTCTGCCTCGTACGGGTTCCTCCCCGTGTAATCTTGTAAAGTTTTAGGAAAAAAAAAAACATATAGCTTGAATTAAATGCATTAAATCTGGATTCCTCACATACATTCTGAGTCTATGGCAAACTGAAGAAACAATTCTCTTTCTATCAAATCTACAAAGTATGTATAATTTTACAACTGACATTGGGGAAATCCAAATACAACCTTATTAATTTATTCTGGTTATAATTCTTTATTTAATTTTCTCCCAACAGAGGGTGTCGGCTACTGGCTTTTGTTTTTAAATGTCAGACAAAGTCAGTTTATGATGTTATGAATTAGTCTGGCCAGGCCTCTGCCTTTGACTGCAACTCCGGGTTAAATTGCACTAAACCATGATGTTCCTCCTTCAGGGTGGTACAATTAAAGGCCAAGTGAAAAGAGCATTCCATATAATTTCTCACTCTGAGCCCGTCCAAACCGCAAGAGCCAACGCTTAGGCTCTATGCTCTCAAGGAAAATTTGCTAGAAGTCAAAGCTACAGAAAACAAAGCCGCCGGATCAGAGGGGTACTGAAACCTTTTCTGCCGTTAAGGTGAGATTTCAAATTGGGATTTCCCTTTCACCTTTTGGAGGTTTTCTGTGTGCTTCCCACTGGTACTAGACCCTGTGGAATCCACAGTTGGAGTCTCACTGAGGAGATTTTTGTACATTTCTAAAATATTCTAAAGAACAATCAACTTGTAAAGTTGTAATATTTAGTATTTTGTTACTTGAGAAACTATTGGATGGCTTTTGAAAAGCAGCCAGCGGTGGACCTCTGTGCCACTGATTAACTCTATGATATAGCCTCTACCCCAAAAAGCGAAGATGAGGAAAACTGTAGATACTAGTTTCTGCGGTCTTGCTTGGACAGAAAGATTTTCTCACCCCTGGGAGAGCGCTCAAAGCCTAAGCATAAACCATTAGGTTTTCAGCTCGATTGTCGCTTGAGTATTAAAAAAGAACAAAATATAAGGGATGGTGGGTGGCTCAGTTGGTAGAACATATGTCCGTTATTCTCAATGCAGTTGTTCTAGGTTTGATTTCTGGTCTCCAGCTGTTTAGTCTTCCCCTTCTCTCTCCTTTATATTTGCCTTCTTCTTATTGTTCAATAAAGGTCACTAGTGACAAAAAAAATCTAAAAAAAAAATTAGATGGTGACACTATCAAAATGAACTTATATTAGATTATTATTATTTTTTCCTATACACACAAATGACATATAATGAGGCTGTATCATACAGGACACAACAGATTCAGAGATGTTATACAATTTAAGTCTATTTTTTTCCTTCCATTTAGGCCTGCGTAAAAAACATTTTTTTTAGATGCATCAACAGACAAGGCCAGACAAGAAACACCATAAAAGCAGCTTACGAGGCTTAACCACTGCAGGGGAAATAGTCACTACTCAAACTATTAACAGAAGCCCACCATAAAAAGTCAGAACAGTCTTTTGAAAAAGGAAGAAGCATGCAAGTGAAACTGTTCATGTTTTCCTGTAGTTTTCATTTGTTGTCCACCAAAATGGTGCATTGCTAAGGAAAATATATGAAAAAGATCTGGGTTTTTCGTCTGTTTTCTGCAGAAACTGTCATGTGTTTTATATATATATATTAAATTCTGAAAGAGGTCAAGTTCATTTATATTGCACATTTCAGAAACGAGGCAATTCAAAGTGCTTTACATGATAAAAACATAACACAGTAAACAAACAAGAAAGACATTATTTTTCAGTAGCAAAATAAGGAGAATAATGAAAAGCTGCAATCTAGATTAAAACTGATGTTCTAGTTGTGAAAACATGTAAAATAAATTTGCATGGTGTTTTGTGATATTTTTCAGCTGTTTTGAATGTAATAAATTATTTGTGAATCACAAAGCTTGTTCAGATTTTAAACTCCCTCAACTCTTTTGGACAAGGGTTTATGGGAACATCATTAAAGATTAATAGAATTAAATGACTATGGTGTCTCCCCTGCTCCAAACTCTAGTAAAGATGCTTATTCAGGGACACGGGGATTGGATTAGGTTGCCGCTAAACACTGAGAACTGCAGCAGAAATGCAGTAAAGCTGACAGAGAACAAGCTGTAAGTTTGTTGGTGAGTGTGATTCATTGGACTGTTGACCTTCCTTTAAGGGAGATGATGAATAACCTGGTATCAGACCCCAGGCATCAGGCCCCTCTCTCCCTCTCAGCTGTCTGCAGCTTCACCTTCAGCTCACATTCAATCACTCTGGCAGCCTTTGCCTGATAAATACCCACCATATGGCTACCTTCCTCACCTCTTGCTCTGTGCTGAAAAACAAACAACTAAATGTCAATGCAACAGCAATGGTGCCAACCCATCCTCCCATAAGCACAATATCCCTTCCAATCCCCCACCCCATAATCCTCCCCACCCACCCATAATAGCCTGCATTACTGCACTTAATGGAGGAGATGACAGACAAATTGGTGCACCGCTGCCCTTGCTGGAGTACTTGAAAATGAAAATGAATGCCACTGGTATGGTTTGTCTTATTTTTAAAGCACACTTTAGAAAATAAAACATTTACCAAGCAGTATTCTGTGGTTCTCGCATCTAATATTTTACATATGGTCATTTCCGTTAGGCACAGCTGTTTCACTTCATAACATGACACAAGAATCCTCGTAGTCTATAAGAGGTCTGTATTGGCCCACAGAGACGTTGTCTTAAGCCCTGCAGAACATGCTGCTGGCATGTCTAGAAAACAAGCGCGGGCAGTTATAAGTCCTAAGGCATTTCTGTTCAGCCTTGGGGATCTTGGCTTGGCAGAAATTAGCTTGAGGGTCTTCTGCTGAATTCACAGATGCACACATCATGCTTAAAATTCAGTAAAATTTCAAAGAGGCGACGAGCGTGATAATTTTTTTTAAACAAGAAAAAAATAATGGTGGCTAAGCATGTAGCAGGAGAATTTAGAGACACCTTTTATTGATACATTTTTGGACAAAAGTTGGAGTTTTGTACTGACAAATGACAAACAGTAAAAACCAGTGTAAATGAAGTTTAACAAACAACGGCTGTTGTCGCGTAGATGATCTAGCTGCTGACATCTTGCTGTATTTACCTGTGTTAACCATTAGTTACTCTGTGTTGTGTTCTCTTCCTCCACCTTCAGGTTGTTTCTTCCCTTTAATCAAGATTCCAATTGTTTCATAATCCTTGGCTGAAGTGTTTCTTACTAATTGAGGGAGAAATCTTTCCTATCACCAGTTGATTTCCACAGAGCTCTTCTACGTTTCTTGTGTAGATTATTACTGCAGCAAGTGCTGAGTTCATCCTTTTTCTGAGCTGCAAATAAGCAGCATGTCCATCTGACATATTCCAGGTAAAAAGTCTTATTTTCTATCTTTACTGCCATTGACAGTGACAGCTCTTAAGATGTAAAAAAAAAAAAAAGTAGGGTCATTATCCATACATGTAAGCACATATCTAGTATTTCTTCAGTCAAAACGTGCTTTTAAAAATGTTTTATTTTTTTTTTCATCTGCATCTAGACACAGGGGCATGGCGTTGTAGTAATGAGACCTCCCAGAGAGCAATTAGCTTTCTTAGTTTTCCTTGGAAACATTCATTAATTATGAAGTCTTAATATGAATGAACACATTATTCGATGGTGCTATGTAACGTTTTAATGTTGCTATTTAAATGCAAATTTTGACTTAATGACCCCAATTGAAATGCAATGAATAGTTTCAATTTTGATGTTTACGTGTTTTTCATGTGTCGATATTGTTCCAGCTGTGGATACTGGTCACTCACTTTAGTAAACAATAAAAGCAGTAGAAGAAAACAGCTTCGTGTGTATTGTGGCAATCACACCCACAGTGTATTATTCACTGAAAATATCAGGTTGACATCAATACAAAAAGTCCTTTTGTGAATTGATTGTGAAATTAATTCAGCGTAATAAGTGTCAACATAATAGTGTTATTAAATTGTCCCCCTATCATGCCAACTATAATTGCGTCAGGCAATAAGGTTATAAAAAGAACTCTAAAGGGCTATTGAATATTTCTTCTCAGAATTTCCACATCCACATCATGCCTCGCATCATGGTGGGCCCCATCGCAGACTATTGAACACATGTCTCTGTTCTAACCTTCACCAAACCTCCGGTCCCTGCAGGGCTTGTGTCGGTCAGAGAGGGTTGTAATGCGAATAATCAAACGCTTTAACTTTTATGTAAATAGCTTCGACTTATGAATCTTTAAAGAGGTGATGTCAAAGACAAAGGGGTGGCAGCACGAGGGGAGGTGAATGAACAGCACTGTCAGGGATGTTAGCTCTAAATCTGATTATCCAGTGCTGCTTTGAAAAGATATGGTCATACAATTAGTCTTTTTAGAGATGCCACTGTCAAAGCTGGGTAGGGATAAGGTGAATCTTCGCGTGCCTGTTTCAGTGGAAAAGGGTTCCGTCTTAATTAAGCATGATCCGGTGTGAGGTTCTTAAAGAATGATGACCTTGAGTAAAAATACCACAATTTTACTGAACTTACACAAATACTTCAAATAAAATATATAGATTTCTTTTATTTAAAACAAACAGTAATTATTTCTAATTTTGCCAAAATGACCTATCACATTGATTAGAGCATCTTTTTGCCCCCTGATCTTAAGATTTTTTCATAAATTTCCAATTAGACTCAATTCTTTGATGCTGGTTTCATTGGCCTAAGAGAGTTTTATATTTAAGGTTTTAATAAAGAATATCTCAGTAAATTTCTCCACTAATTTTTTTCTTTAGTAATAGGAAATGTAATGTTACATACCGAAAAACAACCCTACACTACACTTACTAGACATTGTTTTACACACAATATCTGGTTTAGAAATATGCTGCACATCACAAGAATTAAATTTTAGACTGATCTTCTGATACTCTATTCGCTCAGCATTTGATTGCTTTGTCCAAATGTTCAGCAGCAAACTTTAAATCAGTTTCAACATGCCTTTCCTTCAGCAGTGGAGTGTTGTGCTGTTGAATGTGCAAACTGCTTCTGCTAACGCCAGGTCTTTTTCGAAGACTCTGTTAGTGGTTCTTTTCTCTTGAACAAATATGATAACTATTTTATTTTACTCTTCATAACTGGTTTGTGGTGAAATGATGGGCTTACTCACACGTTCTGAAGCAAAGACATACAGCTGTCACAGATGTCATCACCATGCTTTCTTCTATATGATGATACTCATTATAAAATACTTCCTTTGTGATACCTTGTTTTCAATACTTATTCCCTGTGCTATACTGCAGCATCGCACATAACTTTGTATGGATGAATAACTTGGGTGTCACCAACGTCAAGTATTGACTTGTCCTCAATAGTCACATCAGAAACGTCTCTACTGACAAAAACATTTATCTTTTCAATACTTATTCCTGTCTTCAACTGGTAACACTATTACATCACAATGTAGTTTTAAAAATGTAACTTTCCTAAAGAAAGGTGTCTCAGTTAAGGACTTTAAACTTTCAAAATGTACATGAAATTTTAAGCCTTTATATTATTTAACCTTATTGGTTATATAATACCTTATAGGTTAAATAATATAAAGTCAATAAATAAAATACCTTGATACTGCTAACTGGTCTATTCTATGTCTTGGCAGGGAGAATATGAAGAAATAAACACTCATCCTCTTGTGCTTAATGACCCAGTTTAAAGGTAAAGGAAAGGAGCAATTGTTATGCCTTAAGGTGTGAAGAAGCAGCATCCATATATTGACTGCAACAGATTAACAGTGACATACAGATTAACAGCATTGCTCAGTTGAGCTAAACGTAATTACTGGCCTGCGTCTTGTGTTACCCGAAGGCTCCCACATCTAGATCTACACACACATCGTAGACACAAACATATACCATATAACATTGTTGCTGCAGCAGAATGATTTTATGAGTCAGGTCAACAGGAGGCTTCAGGCACAAAAGCTTCCTTTCTTTCACGACTTAATTTGTGAAGAATAATGGCTCCGTTGTACAGAGGGACCAAAGTATGTCGGCAATTTTAAACAAAAATTGTTGGTGCAAAGAGCAGGGCATCCTCTGTGAGTAATTATCAAATTAATTCTACTTAGCAAGTACAGCATTTATGAATGTGTTTGCTTTGAATAAGGAATATATGTGAACACTACAACCCTGTAAAATGAAGATGTGTATTTCAAATTTCTAAAATATGCAGAACTGAAGAAAAGCCTCATGTTATCCTACATTTCTTTATATGGTGCTTCCGAGAACTTAGAACTTCACCTCATCTTTAACGTGTTCTTGACAAAGATAGTGGCTTCAGTATGGAATTTGGACTGAAGTCGATCTCAAAAATGTAGACTTCAGACTTGACTAAGAACATGACTGTGAAGATGCAAGACTTGACTCAGACTGGAGGTCTGGGAATTGAGTCTGAGCATTTTTTAGTAAAGCACAAAATTCATTCAACAAGTTAAAATTTAAAGTAATGTTGGTAAGTACATTAAACAATATTTATATTTAAGAGAGTCCCAATCAGAGTCCTGACTTGAATCTGTTAATCTTAGCTATAATATAACGTCATAATGTTGACCTCACAGATATCTGAACTGAACCTGGCATAAAATTATTGGTATGTAAAGTTTACTTTTTTTGTGTTATGTTTTTATCATGTAAAGCACTGTGAATTGCCTTATTGACAAAATTTGATATATAAAAAAACTTGATGTTTAAAATAAATTTACTTCCTGCACTGTTCATTCAAAAAATACACTCTCTCAGTCATCCAAACACGGCTGTGCCACCCTGTCTGTTTTTGATTTTGACATGCCTTGGAACATGCCTGCAGTTTGCTCTTGACAGAAAATGCTTTAAATGCAAATTTAGAATGTGGTTCCCTAATGATTTAGCAAATTGTTATACTAGCAAGGGAGAAGAAAACCCTCTAAGCTCTCCATAGTGCAGTATCTCGATAACATGAACATGTATTAACAGGTGTTACATCATTGGAGATAAAGTTGATTTGTCAGAATAAAAGCCCTTCCTATTTGATTCACATCTTCACTCATTTCAACTATTTGCAATTTTGCAATTAGAGTAAATGGTGCCAAGCTACAGCTAAGACAGCCGCAGTTTTATCTAAGTGTTCTCCAGATATTGGGGTGATTTTCTGTTTATTCTCACTGATACGATTGCCTAGTAAAGGAGTTTTTGTCTATGCAGAAAAAACTGTTGTCTCTCTTTCTGTTTAGGCAGAGATGGATTTAGTGTTTATAATTATTTCATATCACCTCTGAAGAAATTTACAAAAGCTGGTTTGCTTTCTGTTTTTGAGGATTTCAATAAATACCCAAAAAACAAAGGTCATGAACTGTTCGGTTTAAAAATGGGAGAGCATGTTTGCATTTAGAACATCCCTCTTCTGTCTTTGCCTGACTTCATCTTTGCTTTTTGTAATTGGGACATGATTGGATTAAGACAGGAAATGAAGAGGACAGAGAGGGGCTGCTACACAGCTAAACATAATCCATTTTCAGAAGTACAATTTCTCCAGTGCCACTTATTTTTGAAGAAATTATTTCAAATGAGGTTCTCGAAAGGCTACTTGATAGTCTTGTAGACAAATAGTCTAATTTTATCCTGTACTCGTGGTAAAAGGTTGATAGTTCTTTTGTATTTTCCAGCAGATAAAAACATGATTTACACTCATTTGCTCAGTGTGTTTTATTTTAAAAGTTTCTGAGTTGTTGCTGGAGAGAGAGAAGCAAGAAATAGGAGACCATCTTACATAAAGGTTTATTCGTGTGTATCAAAGATCCTAGCTCTCCATGTTACAGACATTGTGCCTGATCTTGCAACAAAAGCTGTATGAAAATAACCATGCCTCTGGCGCTGCCCTTCACTCTAACTTCTTTCAAGAAATCGGCAGAACACAGAGGCCGGGGTAAGTCTTCAACATGATGCGGTTCTGTAAGAAAACAGCATCTGAGCTTAGATATTTTGCTGCTAACTCTTTGATTGTTTTCCTCTTTGTGTTGTGGCACAGATAGGATAACACTGACTGGAGAAATCGCCCCCCTGTCAAAACCCATTCACTCACTGCAAATTAATTCCTGTCTCTTTCCTTTGCAGCTGAATGAAAGTTTGAAGCGAAAATGAGACACCCTCCAATTTAGGCGGTTCTCTTTGTGGAACGGGGGTCATTCGTATGAAGAAAACCAAGCAGATTGTCTGATTTAACAAAGGTCTACATTTTACTTCAGCAAACGCAGTCATGTCTACAACTTCTTAACTGGGTGTATTAAACAGCCTTGTGTGAAGACTTAAAATATTTACATAAACAATGCATTATATACAATGAGGGAAATGTGTTTATTTTGAAGACATTATATTTTTGAGGTTTAAGGGTGCTACAGCAGAAGCATTATATAAATTGTCAGAAACTGTAGCTTGTAGTCATGAAGCCGGAGTAAATTTCTGGCTACAAGAGTTCAAGGAGGAAACTTTGAAACATGGTTCTAATATTTCCAGCATGTGTTTAATAAAATGTTAATTTTATTTTAATCCCGTCTAAGTTGCTTTGTGAGAGCATTTGCTTTGTGTGAGGAAGCCAACCAGTGTCAGGCCTATTATTGCCAACAATTATCACTTGCTAAGTGATGCATCACTTCTGATTTAACTGAATTTGATCAGAAAACATAAGGCAGATGTAAGGGTAGGAGGTGAGAGAAAGGATGAGACCGTGAAGGAGCGTCTGAGAGCAGGCAGACAGAGTGGAGAAGGCGATCAGAGCTACGGATGACAACTGTGGAGTTTGGCTTGATTCCAGGTGAATGTGGCGCACTTGAAAGGCCAGATGCCTTGAGGAAGAGAGATGCTTCAGAGTCTGAAAATCTCCAGAATTCAAGTACCGAGCCAGGATACTGATTAGGTGGGTAACTGGGCAAACCTAGGAAGATGCAGAATGTAACATTTCTTGAAGGAGATCTTTATTTTTCCAATGTGCCCAGTCATGGCATATCAGGGCACATGGGTTTTGCTATACATGGATGGAAATACATGGTATAGATGGATGGAAATGGTATCTTAATTGGTTAGTTGACATTATGAAATCAATTCAACTCAGTTTATTTAAGGTGCACTCATGTGTGTGAGAGTGGGGGTGTAATATTTGTGTGATTGCAGATGTGTACATCCGAAATGCATTAAAACTAAGGCTGGAGGTGATGTTTCAGAGAACCCACTGCTGGCAGTGGAGTCTCACCCACTTCAACCCCAAATCTCTATGTGTCTTGGAAGCAATAAGATTGAGGCACAAGATGGGTCCAAGGGGAACACTGCCAGAGGTTGCAGTAGACTTTTTTGTTGTCATCATCTTGACTGACACGGTCATTACCTATATTTAAATGTCAGTTTTTAAAATGATAATGACATTCAATTGTCTTTAATTTAATTTGGTTTAATTAATATTCAATAAGCTGAACTGATGATGTGTTCTCACACATCAAGCAGATGAACATATTTAACTTTTCTCTGCAGTGACAAGTTTTGAAATCAGGGAACATTTCTCAAAGTGAAGTGATCAGAAGTCGCCAAGACAACCTGATCCCGCAAACACTCAGTGGGAAGAGACTCCCACAGCGGTTCGACTGCAGTAGATGCACTCCAAAGCCTCCATTACTCTTCAACACACTCAGCTCCCAGATAGCAAGATGCATTGAGTTCGGTGTCCGGGTCAGAGATAATACTCTTGTTAAAATTGATTTTAGGTGGTACCCTCTGACCACCAGCAGCAGACAAGGCAGGTGATCAACAGAGATGGATGGAGCAGGGACCAAACTGGCAACCCACCAATTGCAGGACAAACTCATCGCCATCACCGTCCTAATAAGTGGCAGCAGGCTGAGCACTGAGATCTTTGAACAAAAGTTAAGCTAAATCAGTGTTTCCCAACCCTGTTCCTCAAAGCATACTGCTCGGCATGTTTTAGCTGTTTCCGTGATTTAAAGCACCTGATTCAGATGATTGCAGTTCAGCAAATGCCTATTTATCAACCATCAACGGAAATGAGCTGGGCTGAAGCGAGGAAATATTTAAAACATGCAAGGCAGTGTGCCTTGGGGACCAGGGCTGGGTAACAGTGAGCTAGATGAAACTGGTATTGTTGGCCATCCGTTGTGAAATGGTTGTCAGGGAGCTCTTAATGTCCTCCATTATCAACAGGAATTAGAAGATGATGAAGAGATTGCATTCTGGTGTATCAATCAGACAAGGAATGTTACACCAGCCCTCCTAACACCAAGGGTGTTAGGAGGCGTCAGAAGTCATTTCGGAGGAAATCCTAGAAGCGTGGACAGAGAAGGAGCTTAAACATTGGCTGGGAAAATACAAGGCAAATCTACAAAGAGACATCAGGCTTGAGGTAACACTTCAGTTGACACTAAGGTGTCGAATGACCAACAGCCAGCTACTGTTGATGGGCTGATTAGGAACAGGTGTGCAGGAGCACACTGGTCAGCCCTGGCCTCCAGAGGAAACCTGCAGCTAAAAGGAAAGGAGAATACCACACACACATAACACACCAAATCCCTGACAAAACCATGACATGATTCATCTCTTAAAGTACCTTGAGATGACATTTGCAGGGAATTAAATGTAAAAATACAGAATTGAATTGAATATCTAAATCTGGTGTAGAAGATTTATCCACAGGTTTGAGGTAAGCCAAAAAGTATCTGAACACTGAGCTGTGACAGACTATAAAACACACTTCAATAGGTTTCAATTTAGTTTCTGCTCCACAGCAACTGTTTTAGGGAAAAAAATGTTTGGATTTTATTTTATTACTTTATGGTAATAAATTAATGGTATTAAATGTGACATTTGTTTCATTGCCTATTGCTGTAAATAGCTTTTTATGTAGAAACATTTTCAGAATGCCTTCATTTACGCCTCAATGAAAAAATTTCTAATTTTCACAGTGATTTAATTCTTTCTATTTGATGTAGCATTATATTTAATAAATGTTTCAGGGTTTTTTTTTTTTACAGAAAAAACAAAAATCCCATTTTTACAAGGTATTTATTTTTTCCATAATCAGTTCAGTGTAGCAGATGCAATTCGTCTGATTAAGTAAACACAGCACACCAATTGTTCTGCTGCTGGATATGTCTTTATACCCCTGGCTATATGATCATAGGAGATAAATTCAGTTTGAACCATTCATTTGGCCCAATGGAGACTAATCTGACCCTGTAAGAGCAATCTGATAAATTATAACATTGTTAAAAAAAAATTCTTTTGTTGTTTTTTTTAAACAAAACCTTGTTGCTCAGGGGTATTTTATTTTCCAGGTTCTGTTTGGCCTGATTTTGGTTGCTATGTTTAGTAAATGTAACCCTTTGATTGTTATGTATAAAAGCAGTATTTACAGAGGAGAAGTGCAATTTTGGTTTTTCATTTCATGAGAAGAGCACAAATCGTCTCTGTTTGTGTTGATTTGCCCTGAAAAAAAATGTATCTATTTGACATGGCAGAACAAAAACTATTCTATGGTGTAGTTCTATCACGTTCTTTATTGAGAAAACATTTATATTTATGTTAGATTAATTTAAAAGTAGTCAACAAATCTGTAAAATTGGTTCCAACAGAAAAATTACCATACATCTGATTGGTCCATTTCTTCTTATATTTTATTTAACATTTGAGCTGCTACATTCCAATATTGTCCCCGTTTTTTTGTTTGTTTGTTTTTTTGTTTTGTTTTGTTTCTCTTGTTGCGAAAGTAAATTGACATAGAAAATGTTTTTTTCTATTGCATCTGTAAATTTACAAATGGTATAAAGATAAACTTGCAGTTCATAGGCTTTGTTATTGCACAACTCAACAAGTAGGCTTCCAATGCTGTAAATAGAAAACAGTCCATCATTTTTACCAGAAAGAAGATTTATTTTGACACAATTTCCCCTTCCTTCAGGGGGCTAGGACAGAAATGGAGGCCAACAGCTTTGTAATCTGTCCAGCACTGCAGAAAATCC
This sequence comes from Girardinus metallicus, assembly GCA_903067095.1. NCBI lineage: Eukaryota > Metazoa > Chordata > Actinopteri > Cyprinodontiformes > Poeciliidae > Girardinus > Girardinus metallicus. The sequence goes on along the minus strand of CAEGAE010061512.1, from coordinate 77,938 downwards.
CCAGACCTGGGAATATTTGTCTCATTTGTTGCTCCTCAGAGGTAGTATTGAAAATTATGTTTTGAAATGTCAGGCTGTGCTCGACACATTTGTCTAATTGGTGCCAGTGTCTTTTAAAGGATGAAGGTAATTTTTCAGCTTTATAAAAACAATAGGACTACAGAAGCTGTGGCATTGTATATGCATTCCAAGGTTATGGATAACATAGGTGTGGCTTCTAACATCCACAAGATTTGATTAGAATTCATTTAGCTGTTTTTTATTGCCTCCGTTGTTTTGCTGATTTTTCAATCCCTGCATTTAAATGCTGGGTCCAGCGGTATTTATATTTACATAAAACTCTCTTTGATAGTTTGAGCCTTTATTTATGCTGTTGGAAGCAAATTACACAGCTGTCATCTCAGTGGAGTGGTGCTGATGGATCTCTTGTTTCATTTTTAAGAGTGGTATACTTGCATTCACCAAATCGTGTTACAAGAGAGAAAATCTTCAACATTTGGGACAAAACATTTTAATTAGCAAAAAAACTAAATTCTGACACAAGAATGTTGAAGACATTAAAGAAATCTGTTCCAACAGGTCTTTTTGAAGTACAGTAATCCATGGTTACTGATACTCCCTCTAAAAACCACTTGTACCTGTTTTTTTATCTTCACAACGTGACCTCACTTGTTTTAATAATAACCACTTACTGCATTTTTTCTTTGCTCTGTTAATCTTCATAAACTGTTGAAACATGAATTTAATTAGTTCAAATCTATATGAGCATATCAAAACAATAAAAATAGTGATTAGCCACAGATTTCTAATCAATTATTCCCTTCTGTAAATGCTTAAGAAGAGATGCGTATATCCTAATTTCCTTAGAAAGCCACACATGATGTGCAGAACTTGGGGACAAAATGTCATGCAGAAACTTTCCTGGTAGAAAGTTCTAGCTGTCTTTGCTGTGGCCTCTTGTTTCATGTAGTCCAGGGATTTCAACCAGAGCCCTTCTTTTTGCAATCTCGTTCATACAGTACAGCAATAATAGGATGTCTTAGACATAGTTCTCTCACACTGACTTTCATGTTTCTAGCAGCATCTGTAACTATACATCTTACTTTATTGAAGATGCCCCATTCTGTCAGGAAAAATGCCTTTACTTCAGCTATGTTTTGAGCTGTATGAGCCTCATGGGAAACGACTTACAGCAAGGAGAATTGTGACCAACTTATGCTTGCTTTCATCCACATACTGGCAGATGATGACCAGGTAGCCACAGATGTGCAGAAGTCCACATAAAAGAATTGAGGCTTTTAGCTGCAACCTTCAGAATCTGTGGCTTCTTTTTTTTCTTTGGTTTGAGTCAACAGTCACCTTCAACTGAAATTAAAATTTTATGCTCACTGATAAAATTAAGGAGTACCTGTGGTCTTTTCAGGATACATAAACACATCTTTCTGTTAGGCAGTGCATAAGAAAGATTTATCTTGTCTACCATAACTCATAACAAACCTAACTGCTACACTTTGTAAAATGAACCCTCACCCTGGTACACCATATTCACAAAGCCTCATACAGCTTTTATTTCTCTTCTTCACATATGACACATGTACTCTTAATAAATATGGTATCTTCATTATAATGCGCAATAAAGGAGATGCTTTCACAAACCTTGGCTACATCCTGTGCTCTCATTTTTATATAAGTGTACTCATGGGAATCGCAAGGTCAAAGTAAGGCTGACCCATGTGAAACAAGTTCAGACCTTATCAATTAAGAAATATAATTTGAAAGCAGAATACTTTTTTAAGGTCATCAAATCCCATTCAAATAGTGCAAAGCAAAAATATTTTACTGCACTTGCAAACATGCCCTCCTACTTCCATCTCATCTACTGTCTCCAACAAGGTGCATTTTGTAGCAAAAAAACATCTGCGACATCCCTGAGGTAGATGGAAAGAACCATTGATTAGAGTCATCCTCTCAATGCAGGGCTGAAATCTTCCAATTGTAAGTCTCATAAAAACAGGGTAAAGGACACAAAGGCAGATCTGACGGGAAAGTTGTAACAGGTGAAGAGTAAGATGTGAGGGGCAATCAGCAAGGAGTAAGAGTTAAAACGTGCAACTTAGGACAAGCTAGATGAAATTAAAGTTAATTTTTTTTTCTATAAGATAAGTAAACACAACAGCAGTTCAGGAAGACATTTATTCAAACTCTAAGCACAAAAACCAACTAATAAAACTGACAGTGCCTGTTTAATTTACCAATTTCAGTAAGCATATGATGAAAAAAACATTGTGTTCTTTAGATTTTTTATGATAAATGTTTGTGAAGTACTAATGCTTTCTCAGATTTCTATCTAAGGGCAAAATGGACAGTCTAACGTTTCCTGTCTGTCTAGTCCCTCAGTAAACTGGGATCATGTTGGTTCCTAAATGATGAAAAATGTGTCATTTGCAAAATGTTCATGCCTGCAGCACAGAAGCTGATTGTACGCCTTGACTAAACTGGTGTAGCACATTCATGACGGGCCACAATAATCATGTTTAATGCTCAACACATTGCCAGTTATGACTGAGTCAGTAGAGCAGCATATATCGAGCAGCGACTTCTTTCTAATTAGATGAAAAATGCAAAACTGGGAGCTGCAGGAAAGATGTGGAATATATTACTGACGTTATGATTGCAATATGTCAAAACTATGAAAGCAGCACTATTAATTTTGTGTCAGATATATTCCCTAAGGTGGACTTTTACTCTAACAAAAAAAAATATATATTCTTCTCCTGTGCAACCATGTTTAGTGTTTATGTAGTTGGACTGTGACTGATATTCAAAGTGCTGCTGTTTTCCGGTGAGAGTCCTTTCTTTGGCACACAACTGTTGTGTATGAGCCAGAGTTACACTCCCTTTGAAGACTGAGTTTGCTTTAGGCCTATGCTGTATGAATTATGCTCTTTGTGTCAATGGCTCCTAGTGGTGATTAATGAATTGTCAGTAAGACAAAATTCAAAGGTCAAAAGGTAAAATGCTTAAACTAAGAAACTTCCCTTTACCTTTTGCCAGTCATTTTAGGCCATAAAAATGTCAAGAGGCTAATATAAATACAGCAAATTACAAAACCATTTATACCTCCTGAATATTAAGCCACAAACATCAAAGTATTTTATGCAGATTTTATGTGACCACAACAAAGTGCATAATTTTAGTGTTTGTATAAGCTGTTCTTTACTCTGTTGTAGCAAAATCCAGTGCCTTCAGTTGTACCTTAATGCTGAATGCAGTTCACCTGTGTGTAATTTAAGCTCAGTATAAATCCAGCTGTCCTGTGAAGGATTCTGAGGTATATTGGAGAACTAAAAGCATCATGAAGCCAGGGAACAAAGCAGACAGGTCAAGAAGAATGGTGTGGAGAAGTTCAAAGTAGAGTTGGCATATTAAACAATATTGGCAGACTGCTGTTTAGTTTATAGTCTGAAAATGAAAAGAAAACTTATGACAAGACATGGCTGATCACATAAACCATCAGGCCATGCACGATGATCATTATCCATAAAAGCGTCCCAGAAGTCTATGGGAACTCTGGAGCAGCTGAGTTACCTATAGCTCTGGTGAACGACTCTGTTGACAGAATTACTTTTAGCTATACACTCCACACATCTGACATTTTTTTGGAAGAGTGACAAGAACAAAATCATTGCTGAAAGAAACCTCCATGGTTTTCATTCAGCAATTAGTGCCATGCAGAAGACATTATAATGAGGAAGGATGTTAAAACAAGCGGGCGTTTTTTGTGTGTATAGAGGAAGCATTGCACAGGGAGTGCTTAACTAACTCTAACTATCACCCTAAACACACAATTCCTACAATGAAATATTGTGGCGGCAGCATCATGCAGTGGGGATGCTCATCTTCAGCAAGGGCGGGGAAACTGGTCAAAGTTGATGGGAAGATGGACTAAAAGCATCAATCATGAAAAAACAACAACCTAATCATAGTCTAAATTTAAGTGTGGATCTGCGGCGTGATGTTAAGTGAGACTATCTTACAAAGAAGATACTAGTTACTAGTTGTTCAAAACTGATAGGTACATAGCGCATCAGAACTGCAGCTGTATTGCAGTACATTGTGGTTCTACAAACGTTTGAGGGTCTTAATATTTATTTCTATAAAGCATTTATTCTTTTTCTTCATCTTATCAGTTATGTATTCTGTTTGTTTATTACATAGAACCCCATAACATACACTGAAGAAACATAAAAGCCATCCCTGGGGTGTGAATAATTTAGGAAGGCACAGATATGTTCATTGGCATTTTCTCTTTTGATTAAATATATTTAAAAAGAATAATCACAATTATGGATGTAAATCATATATGTTTGTGAAATGTCTGCTTCTGTGCTCTGAACACCATTCATTTTATTTTTGAAACATTGCAAATATAGCTTGGAGTTCAGAGATAGAGCAGCTGAAAATCCGGAAGCTGCAACAAAAAAGTAGATAAAGCTGTCAATATGAGTGATTGATTTGTTATGGGATTCTAGAGGCTAGCACCAGTCATTACAGCGCCAGGAAAGGTTATAGGAGCAACAGATGAAATAGTTTGGATTACAGTTATCCTCACCAGATTGGAAGTGGGGGAGATAAGGAAAACCATTTTTCTTGGGAGGAGCAGAAGCAGGAAGAGTTGTTTTTTTTAAACTTTTTTTTACACTGTTCACTTAAGAAGAACTGTGGTAGGTGTTGCAATGTTTCTGTAATAAAAGGGAGAGAAAATTACTCCTTGTATCGTAAACAGACGTCCTGTTGAGAGGAACAAAACCTGCATAAAGAGAGGTTCTTAATACTTTAGAGAGTTTTAGATCCCTTTCTACTCGTTTTTGTCACATTCAAGAATGTTAATTCTTTTATGACTTTGCTGGAACAGATGGATGACCTTTTTCTAAAAAAATTTAATAATTTAATACATAAAAGGAATGTGGAATATTTGTCAATGTGGAGAGGATGGCGAGGATGCAGCACTTATCTAAAAAAAGTTGGGCTATGACAAGAATCAAATTATACACAGATGCACCAAGCAATCTGTTTGCTTTCTCAGGATATTCTGAGCAAAACAAAACATACATATGTATTGTGATGAACAATGCACACAGATTACTGTATTCTCTTTATCTCCTAATGCGGTGAGGGTAATGCAATTTTGGTTTCCATACAGTTAGAGGAATTACATTATGAGAGAGAGAAATCCAATAGATGGAAGCAGCAGCAAAACCTTATCAAATCTTAACTGTTGGAAAAAGCTTCTCGCTCACACATGAGCATGTCTAGATGCACTTTGCTACGTCAACAAAACTCAGAGAAGCGGTCCACTTAACATGGAAATTGTCCTTTCATCTTTTCGGAGGGGAGAAAAAAAAAAGAGCCAACAAAGAATATGGTCAACTTTTTCTTTGAGTTTAGGAAACATTTTTAGTCCACCCTCTGTGAACTCAAACCGTGCAATTTCCTGTCTCACAATATTGGCTCTAAACTTGTCGTAGTAAATTCAGTTAATATCTATATTCATCTGCGCTTTTGTTATGGAACCGAGAGTCCCCCCCATAATTTCCTGCAACAATGTGGCACAAATTGCCAAGAAAAGACTTGAATGCCTGCTCTGATGGAAGACGAATGCAGAGTTTAAACCCTTACTTTGGGCCAATGGGTCACAGAGAAGACATTCACCTCTGGTGTTCTTATCTTACAAGCTTCAATGTCGCAGAAATATGGACACTGTCCTCACATCTCAGCACCACTGCTTTAGTCAGTTCACCTCAAAGACTATTTACATTAAATCACAAGTTTAATAAGCCTGCCAGGAATTTATTTGAAATAAGCCATGAGAATAGTACTCGTGATTTGGTCTTTCTCATTAGTACTTAGCATAGGTTGTGCTAGATTTTTTTTTGCTGTCTGTCATTTTGACTGACAGGGTCAAAAAAACACAATCAGAATCTATATTTATCCATCAATTTTTAAAATGGTAATTTAATTTTCATTCAGTTTAATTAATATTCAGCAAGCTGAACCAAGAATCCACATCATGTCATCATAACACTTTATGCAGATGATGCTTGATGCAGAACTTTTTCTCTGCAGTGACAAGTTTTGAAATCAGAGAACATTTGTCTAAGTGAAGTGATCAGAAGAAGCCAGGACTGTCTGATCCCACAAACATTCAGATGATGAATGTCCTTCATATTTTTCCATCACCGTTTAAAAAACCCTGTAAAATGTGGAAAATATTCAGTTCACCCGACCCCTGTTACTCAGACAACAAGTCTATGTCATACTGCCAGAAACAACACACTAATTATTTCTTACTTCTAAAATTGTTTTATTTAATCCAAATTAATTTGTTTGTTTGTTTTTTTTTTCTGGAAGACCCCATTATTTCTATTCTGGCATGGTCTTCCATCTAAACTGACAGGCCAGGAGAGCATCAGGCAGATATAAAGCCAAAAAGTCCATGATAACTCTGGAGGAGCTGCAGAGATTCACAGATTAAGTGGGAGAAACTGCTGAAAGCATTACTATTAGTTGTGAACTCTGCATTTTTGCCCTGTAAGTATGAGAGGCAAGACGAAAGGCATGAAAAGACCTCTTTGCAGTTTGCATCCAGCTTTGTGGGGAACACAGCAAACCTGTGAAGATTACCGTTTTAGTCTAAAAAGTACAATTTCTTTCAACTTCACCATATTGCAGTAATTTGTCTTAGTCTATCATGAAATATTTGTGTAAAACACTTAAGTGTGACTTATGTTGGCTTGAACAGGTTAGGATAGGTCTATGGGCCATACAAAACATGTCCAATAAATTTTTTTTACAAAGTCAACCTTTGATAATGAGATTTTAATCTGATTAGTAATTTCGAACTCCTTTCAGAATGATCTGTTTTAGGGCCTCATGTTACTTTAAATCCAAATAACCTGCCGATGGCCACGCCCCCCAACTCAACATTTGCACTTGCAAGTGAAAATGGCTGCAAAGAGATGAGCAACTATACAACCACAGCAGAAGAAGATCCTGCTGAACAAACAACAAGAAAGTGGTGTCTGAATGGTAAGTCAAAAAACAAAACACATTTTTTCCAGCAGCCATTTTAAAGCGCATACTGCAGTAAAACCAGCTGAGAAAACATGCTCAAACTCTGCTTGTTGTATGGCCGTGGTGCCCAAGAGCCGGCATCCTGCATGTTTTAGTTCTCTCCCTGGTTTAACGCACCTGGATCAAATGATGGCTCATTAGAAGGCCAATGAAGAACACTGACATCCTGAAAAGGTTGTAACTATCACCAAGGAGAGAACTAAAACATGCAGGATGCCGGCCCTCAAGGACTGACTTTGGGCACCCCTGTTGTGTGGGAACATAATGGGTTGCTAGGTTAGGGGCAGTGCCTGCTGATTTGTGAATCAACATACTGTAGGTTTTGAAATGGCTCGTTTTGCTGGCACCCAAAAACTTTAACTTATTGCCAAAAACAGTAGAAGCACTGAAGTAGAGACATCTGGTGGTAACGTGGCAACATTTTAACAAGTTCAAGGAGTGTAAGCATGTTTGCACTTTATTTAGGGAAATGTTTGGCTTCTTCTGCCTGTTACTGTTTTAAATAAAGAGCCTCCTTATTATGACTTGTGTAAAAGAACGGATTCTCACTAATTAGATGATAGTGATGGAGGCTTAAAAGGTAAACATTTTAATCTTTGAAGTGTTACAGCTTCCTGTGTGAAAACTGCTTCCTGTCCACATGAAGTAAAATGAAACAAACATCCAGAAAATGATATGCATAGTTTAGCCTCTTAGAGGGGACATCAGAGAGCCCACTGGCTAAACCAAATCTAATTAGGTTTGCAGTAAAGCACATTATTGCCTCATTATCGCTAATTGACCTCTAGGAGACCTGTTACGGGAACACTAGAGAAGATGCCTGTATACAGACAGAAACATTAAAGAGCTATGTTGAGAAGACTGCAAAGGAAGTGAATGGAAAGCCCATTAGAACACATTACCTCATTGAATGCACACATATTCATCCCCGAGGACGATTCCAGCGCTCTCCACCTCTGAACAGAGACCATCAAAAATCTGATGTAGCAGCTAATAAACACACTAAAAAATCAAGACTTACAGTGGGGTGTCCTGATATCAAAGGGTAGCTGGAGAAGCTGATCTTCCTTTACTTCAGATGTATGTTGCCCAAGGCATACCTTTGAATAAGGCTCCCCTTTCAACTAAAGATGGATCAGGGGATTTTGCGAGGGTGCAACGGTGTTATCTGACAAAGGCAGTTTTAGGTAATTGTTATATGCGGCGTGTCCTTTCAGGTCAAACGATGGCTTTGAAGCAGTTCAAATCAAGGTCACCGCGAGCTTCACGAGCAGCTATTTAAAAGAATTAATAAATCATATCGGGCAAAATTTGCAATACACTTGCTTTGTTTTAGAATCGCACACAAATGCATCCAACATAAAGGCAAAGAAGAAGGAATCCCCTTAAAACATCTCACATCAATGGGCTGCGGTAGCTCCAGGCTCACTCCTATCTTGCCTCATTAAATTCTCATACAACCCTCATCAAAACGTATCTTTCATCCAAGACTCGGATTAGGTGCTGTGCGACAGAACAGACTGAAATACACCCAACAGGATCTCATTCCACGGTCTGTGTGCCACAGATGGACGTTTGCTACTAAGGGTGGAAAAAAAACAGCTCGTTTTTGTTTCCTCCTTAAAAACAAAAATGCATTCTTGAAGATATGTAGAGCCTTTGAAGTTAATCTTTCGGCAGCAGCTGGTGCCAGCATGGTGCATGGTCATCCACTGAAGTATTTAGCTGCATCCAAACAAAGTTGAAAAATAGGACAGTTGTGAAAGAAAACAATTCAAGCAAAAAAAAAAAAACACTGTGTGGTAGGTTCATTCACAAAAGTTCCCTCTGAAAGTATAACAAATCTAAAATTCATGTCAGAGCTAAATTGACTTGAGAGTGTGGATTTCATTTGGTAGGATTTGTGGGGAGGTTATGAACAGTTGGCATCTTTGCAAGAAAAAAATAAAAACAAGAATCTGAACAACCTGAGTCTTAAAAAATAGCAATCTGAAATGTGTAGCATTTTTAGACAGCACTTCTGTGTAGAATCTTTTTTCATTGCAGCTGCAGGTGTTTTGTGGCATGTGGCTACCAGCTTTGCACATCTTTGCAAAGTAGCTCAAGGTCAGTCTGGCTGGATGATGAGCTTCTGTGAACATCAGTCTTCAGGTCTTAACATTGCTTCTCATTTGCATTTAGTCTGGACTTTGAGCCATTCAAGCACATAAATAACTACAACTGCATGTGAATGGCTGAAATTCCAGAGATCCCCTAAAAAAAACAATTATAACTGCCTATTTTAGTAATGTAAATACCAAATATACCTTTTTATATGGACTTGCACAGTGGAAACTGTAAAGGAGAAACCAACATTTATGGCCTTCCATATCGCTGCTCTTGGCTGTACAGTCAAGTAACGGGATTGGAAATGAATGCTGCTGCTGCATTGGCTGCTTGGCAAATGCCATCTAATAGTGTGTCAAGTAGTGTTGCACCTAGGTATTTCAGCTTCAGAAGTATTTTCTTTTGAATAGCTTAGATATGCTCTACAAATAAATCTGCACTTTGGAAAATGAATTCATAACTGGGTAATTCCACAACTCCTGAACCACAAATAGGCAAGGATAAATGTAAATTTAATTGTTATTTAAATGGAAAGTATCTTTGTGCAACCTCTTGTCCATTTTGTTTCCCTTTGAGGGAGCAATACAAAATGTAATTGATTTACTAAAAAATTGTAAACAGAAACATTAACAAAAAGTCTACTCAAAATCATTGATTAACCTCACTGCCATTTCATGCAGTTTGAAACATCATCTAAGCATCACAATGTTATTATTTGAGATACATTGCATGCTACCATTTTGCATTTTCTTCTCAGTGGGAGAGGATCCCATTAAGATATTATTTATGCTTAGATGGCAAGTGTGTCAGTATTTTTTATATATACATATATATCTGATATGACCATTACCTGCTTATATTTATTTTCTGTCTATTTTGAGATTTTGTGTAATTCTGTTATGGCAGGCAGGTGCACTGCTGTCACAGTCATTCCTGTCAGGTGGTGGCAAAAATGATAAGTTGATGTGTGTAAGAGACAGACATGATGTCAAGGAAATGTCAGTGTTTTTTTACACATTTATTATCGTTCTCAATTTTTGTTGTTTATGTACTGTTATCTAGATGCATCATGTTTGTGAGATGCTGCTAAAAAGCATTTCCCTGCTTGCAGATATCTTGTTTTTGCTCTTTTGTCACATTTAACCTGAAGCACTGTAGTTCAATCCACTGCTCAAAAACCACATAATGAAGATTTTGAAGTGACCTATAAAAAGTCTGATCATAGATCCAGATGAGATGCTGAGGCATGACATCAAACAGGCAGCTTATGCTGAAACAGGCTTTCAGCAGAAATCAGCTAATCAAAATTGGTGCTTTTTAATGCCAATTTAATGACATTTTTTACCTTTATAATTCTATCAACAGTGAACACAAAAAGTGTGTGAGTATTTTAAGTTATTTCTATGCTATTTTATGCACTGACTGTAAATGCATGAACATTGAACACATTTGTGTTGTTTCAACAAAAGATCGAGTCATGTGCCTTAGTTCACAAACTTTTTCTTCCAGTTCTAACTCAACATATTTCAGTTAATTCCATTTGTCCCGGTATCTTTTTCTCTTATTGTCAGATTTTGTTATTTGAGCCATCATTGTGCTGGTTTGTTGTGCTCAGCTAGTTGATCAGCATTTGAAGGATGACGCACATCACCATCAAGATCCTCTTCCTCTGAAGCAATCCCCTTACCATCTAAGTTTCCCTTTCCTGCCACAGTAGGTTTTGTAGCCATGTTTGCAGCCATTTCCACTCCTCTTCAATTCCAGTCAGCTCAAATGGCAAAATATAAAACCTGTATCAAAGAAGAGGGGGACAAGGACGACTGAGAGATTTCACTGGATTAGCCCACAATGGGCCGTCGTGATCTATGAAACAAATGTAAAAAAATGTTTAAACTAAACTATTAAAGCCCTGGCCCACCATGCGGTGCCTGGTACATCAGATGTCTCTGTCTCCATCAGAGGCAAAAAGGACGAGCAAAGATTGTCTGACTTTTCTCTTGTTGCACGTGGTGGTCACTGTAGCGGCGCTGTTCATGATGATCTAAGTTGTAGCCAAAGACGCTTCCTTGTTAGCTACAGAAAAGTAACTGGACAGACTTAGTTGTTTTTCTGCGCGTGTGATCTCAAAAGCATTCAATACAAAATCTTTCTCATCTTCCATACACTTCCGCTGGAATTTCTATTCATGTATGTTCATGAAGTTTTCCCTCCAACGTGCAGTCCTCCCAAAATAGTGCAATTACTAGCTGGAAACTTTTGCTGAAATGGGACCATGTGTTAAGCTAATGTGCATTCCTGGCACTAATTCATAAAATCCCCAATGAGTTAGTCTGACTGAATAATTCAGAATCAAAAGAGATGAAATCTGAAACGGGATTTTTCATGGTTTTGTAATATTTAAAGCTTTATGAATTTCTGGTACTACAGATCATCAGCAAGCCATTAACATTTCTGCATTGATGTTATAAACACATGTGGCACACACACTGAAGGGGTGAGGTGATTCTGGCCGTTGTAACACAGCTAAAATAGACCTGTCTTCAAATCACAGAATGGGTCATGTTTTATCCTTGGACTGGAAAAACAGAATTTTTCCCAGAAGAGGTTTAGACATGAATGGGGAATTGTTTACTGACAGCTCTGATCCTTAAAATTACATTTTCCTCTTAGAGAATTGTGTAATCTTTGAGGATGGTCAATTCTCTGTAACACTTCTGTATTTTATTGCTGAAACAATATTTCCATATATTGTTTTATGTATGTATTTTATGCCTGTATGCTTATAAAGTTTCTTGCTTGAATAAGCTGCTTGGGATTGGCAGAGAAAATCTGGATGAAAAGATGTTCTCTGAATCTAACTGTAGTTTTACTTTATGAATCTGATTACAGTCTAATTGAAATCTTTGCTAAAAAGACTGTAGCCCAGCCCAACGTAATGGTGTCACAGGATCAAAGGAGGGTTAAAAATAGAACATTAAAAAACCTGTTAGAGGCTGCAAAGGATTTAAGACGAGAATCAAGGTTCATCTTTCTCATCTTCCATCCACTTCAGCTGGAGTTTCCCTCCAATGTGCGGCTCCATTCCAATCTAAGCTTGGTCAAGTCAAAGTCCAGACCTACTGTAAATTTAATTCAGAATCTGAGACAAGATTTTCAAAATTGTTCTCCATATGTCTTTTAAAGAAGCTTGATCTACTTTGCAATGGAGAAAAGTTAATCTCTAGATGCACAAACTTGAAAAAGACATGCATCAGAAAACTTACATATGTAGTAGCAGTAGGAGTTGATTCTACTCCTACTACATAATTTTCTTGGACACCAGGGCTAAATACAAATGAGATCTACAATTTTCATATTTTTAATTGTAAATATTTTGTTAATATTTTATTTTCATTCCACATCAGTTATGCACTGCTAACTGATGTGTTTTATACTAGGTTCTGGTTGTAAAAATACCACAACCACAAAAAAAAAAAAAAAAAAATCTTGTGAGGTATGAATAGTTTTGCAAGGTCCTGTTTTTGTTTTTAATCAAAACTAAATTCAGCATCACACGGCAATGGTTTGCAATATCTTTCAATCACCTTGCGCTCTTTGCAGTTTCAGCACATGAATATTCATAGGTCTGTATTATTATTATTCCATCCGTGGGGAAAAATATGAATGTTTATCATGGCCTGATAAGCTAACAGAGATTAGCAAGCATGAACATTAATAAATGCTGTCGCATCCAACAGCAACGCTCAATTTCACACTGTGGTGCTCCTTAACAAAGACTGATCTCCCATCATCACACCTTTGTAGTTGCTGAATAGACTCGCATTGTACTGTTCCATGAAAAACAAGTCAATAGCCACTTGAGTTCAGGAGGACAGAGATTTTCTAAGAGGTGCTCTTGGATAGGTGTGGGGGGGAGTAAATATTATTTCTTTACCACTATTAGTCTGACACTTAGTGCATTGTGTGCCCTAAACTTGCTGACATATGAGACTTTTCTCTGTGCCTTCACTTTCAAATCTCTGCCGATAAAAGCATCTTCAAGATGAAATGAAAATAGGCCCTAATGGTTATTCCTAATGGCTATCCTCGGATCTGCAGTGTAGCTGCAGTGACATTCTGTTTTAATCATCTCAAGAAGAAATTGAAGTTAGTCTTTTTTTTCCCCAGCTAGCTGCCTACTGAGCTTGCAGTGATGAAGAGTGCCATCTTACTTCATTCTGCTCTATTGTAAATCTGGTAAATCTGTACAGTCTTGCTTTTAGTGGATTTTTTTGTCTAAAAGTTTTCCAAGTACCGCCGATGTTCGTCAAACAACACACTGATGTTCAACAATCACAGATAAGCACTTGTGGTAAGCTGTAATTTCAAACTGAGGTCTTAGTAACGCCACATACAGTAGCTTTTACAGTAATCATGAGTTTGTGTCTCCAATATGCTCATGTATGTGCTTCACAAAGTAGTATTAGACTAGATTACTCTTAACACACCACACATGACAGAAATGTCTCATTACATTATCTTTAGAGCCGTCACAATAATTGTAGCATCTTTACGATTGTCAAAAGGGGAAAACTGAATCGGGAATCTGCATAATTGTCTTGTCATATGAATTAGACATTAGCCAGTCTGGTTTGGGTACTTCTATACTTATTTATGCTTGCTCTTGTTTGAAATAAGAAAATTAGTTCAGATTTCTCTAACTTTTTTTTTTAATTAAAACATGAAATATATTGTGGTTAAAAAATCCTTTGACACCAATATAGAAAACAAGAAACTTAAGGTTGATTACAGAATCTAAGAGGAGCCTTTGGGTGAGTGTTTCTGTCAGAACAGAAAACCACACCTGGCTATATTTTCAAATGATGAACTGCTAGATTTTTAGGCTGGACCTTATCTACACGTGAGGTAAGAGCATTATTACAGTAATAGCCACCTTCGGCATCAGCCCAGGTCGATAATATTTCTAGAAAATCATTATGGTCTGTGTTCTCCCTTGGGGAACATCCTATAGAGAAAATAGGAGCTGTGGAATGATGCTATCAAATGATCTAATCACTTCAGCAAAAACCAGATAGTGAAAAGTGATTTCTTGTCCTTTCTGTGTTAGTGTGCTTGATACACCATGTAAAAAATAGTGCAGGAATAATATCTGGCTAGTTCAAATTCAGAAGTTGTTTTTTTTTTTATGTGGGTGGTGGAGCTAAGTAGTGTTATTAGCACGATATCTGTGCATGGACCAATCTCTAAGTGCCTCATACTCAAATTCTGCCTGCATTGTTTGTGAGGAAGCAATCAAATGCTACTTATCTTCATCCTCATTATATTAAACAGAAATCTCAGTCACATATGCTTCTTGTAGACAATGGCCACAGATGGGTGATTAGTTGAAGTGTTCTAAAGGCGACTCTTTTATTTGACCAATTGAAATTGAGCATTAGGCTCAAAAATCAGAGCTGCAATCAGAAAACCTTTAGAGCTTTCAGGACGTAATCTCGCTTTAACCCTTTAAAAACTCATTTAGAAAATGGCGGTAAATCCACAAATATGATATATTCTACATTGGGAAAGCTTAGTTTGTACTACTTTGAAGTTTTTCATATTGTGTTGCATTGTAACCACAAACTTCAATGATTTTTTTTTTTTTTTTTAAATGATAGATAAACACAAAGTTAACAGTGAAGTAGAAGAAAAGTTGTCTTTGACTGTTTTTTTTTTTTATTCCGGGTTGATCAATGTATTTAGCTACATGAACTGTGAATTTTAGCAGCTGCTTCAATTATTATGGATCTCTTGACTGTTACAGATTACTTATCTTCTTGAATCTTTATTCTAAAGTCCATAGAGTAAAGAGTGTGAAAATGAAATGAACACCACTATTTGCAGATCTTTTATTGGTAAAAACATTTAACAATAAAGCGAGAATATTTCTTCCACCTTATGTAAGTTTAGTCTATTACATAACATTTTTAGTATGGATGGATAGATGGACTGATGGATGGTTATCTATATATCCATCTCTCTAAATCTATCTGTGCAGAAGTGTGTGTTTTTAATGACTCACTTTACAGTAAGGCTATACAGCAGACAGACTATCCCAAAATGCTGTGTAAAGCGGATTTTCCAGCCAGTATTTTGAGAGGTATTAATGGCCTTGTGAATATTTGGATGATTAGTCCTAGCTGCGATGGATAGCGAGCATTAATCATACTTTCTGATCACACGGATGTGAAGAGGATCTCAGCACTCTTCTCAGAGAGCCTGTGGAGGTCACTAATTGAAGTGGGTTGGGGGTCTACAGAAAGTGTGATCCTGTAACCTGGATCCCAGAGAAGTGTTGATGAATCCTGAAATAAGAATTTCTGTCTATGCATCTGAGCAAATGTGCATGTAAAGTATCTGTGCACAGAGCAGAGTAAAACATTTTTAACATTCCACTCAAGAATCTTAAAGACTATTGTTAATGTTCCATTAGGGGCAAAAAGCAATGTCTAGGGTTGATGGATTTACTGTTAAATCAACGACAATCCATTTGTAATAGCCACTGCATGTAAATCCATCTGGATTAATGTTTCTCAACTAATGTAAGTGCCAAGTTAACAGCTTCCCGTTCACACACCATCATATTAGAAAGCTGAAATACTTCTGTTGCCAGGGGTTTGTCCACATTAAGAAAGAAAAACATTTCTTTACATTCCTATTTTTTTATTTTTTTGTTATTGCTTAGCACAAATCCCTGGACACTAGATAAAATACAATTGTGATACAAACAAACACATACTTCAAGATTTGAAATCAACTAATTCCAAATGGCAGAATATTAATTTTGTCACCAAGCATATTTTTCAGAATACTTACTTCCATATTGTTTCTGTTTCAATTTTAGTGTTCCAAAAAAAATGCTGCGAAGTGAAACAATGACACATTAGACAAAGAGTGCCCTAAGTGAAAAACTATTGTACTTGTTCAGCCTTAACTCTTTTCAAAAACTCACTGGTGGTTACTTTGAGTGACTGACTGCATCTTCATTTAAAATAATGCATTTTCACAACTTTGTCTGTTTATGCCATAAACAGAAATGTTAAAATGGAACTAAGGTTCTGTGTAAAGTAGACATTTTGAGATTTATATAAAGTTATTACCTCTTCAAAAACTGGACTCTGGCTCTACTGAGATGTTGGGTAGTTCTCTTCATTTTAACAGTGGCCTCCGATCTCTCCCAGACTTGTGCATAGGCTTTGTTTTTCCATTCTCTCAGGGCTGCAGTTAACCCAGTTGCTTAAGTACCGTTTTTTTAAACTACACTTTTTACTCTCACTCAACCTTCCATTAATATGCTGGGATACAGCACTCTAGACAGCTAATTCCCTAATTAGCAAACCTTTTTTTCATGTCCTCCTTGCAGAGGAGGTAACTGACTGCTGAACAACTGTCAAGTCAGCAGTCTTTGGCTCAAGCTTTTACACAAGCATAAATGGATAAAGGTAGTCATCATTTTGTTTTAAGTAGTTTGCATGCTTTACTTGTTCACTTAACTGTTTACTTTTGAAACCTTTTTAAAATATTTTTCACCATTTGATTCATACGTATGTATTATTTGTGATTGAATCAGTTGAGCACATTATAGCTCTTATCTCATTCACTGTGGTAACCACCCATGAACACATTAAACGCTATGCTTCAATGTGGGAGTAAAATGTCACAGGTGTGAATTTTGCCACATGCAGTGAAAATTACCCTTCTTATTGAAGCAACCATGATATATTTTTTTTCAGAATCATTTCTGAGGCACCTGAGTTGTGTTGGAGAAATTTCTACACACACTTATCCCTGCGGAGTTGTTTGTGGGGGAGACTGGATCCCATCTCCAGCAAAAGGCAGGGAAGAGTCTATCATGGAGTAACCCAGATACGGAGGACAAACAGCCATGCATGCACTCATGACTGATGTCAAGTTTATAGAGACCAATTTACCCAAATAGTCATGTTTTTGGGCTGTGGCAGGAAGCCGGAGTACCTGGAGAGAATCAACTTGTGCATGAGAAGAAGAGACTAGAAGCATCCAGGATAATCTTGCTGCTTGGCAACAGTGCCAAAAACTGATGCACAGTAGACCACCAATGCTATTAACAAAACTCTTTTTAATCATTTCTGTCTAGTGTAAAGTAAGTCTTTTAACTTTTGACTGTGTTGCTCTGGAATTTACTAACAGCTGGGTTTTACCCCTCCACATACCCAATGACCACTGGAGACAACTTCATGTTATCTTGCACAGACCATGGGTGGATGGAACATAGCACCTTAAAAAACTGCTCCATTGGCCTGTTAACAACTATAAGGCCAGGTGTAGTAATGCTCAACATATCTATCTCAAACAAAAGTTAAAATGTACAAATATTGACTTTTCTTCAGGGTTTTTACTCAGACTTAGAGATTAAATCCTGTTGTCCAGTCATGCAATGCTAACCCAATTGTTTGTTAAAGCTCTGATTCTGGGAGGATAGCGTAGGCATTTTGTGGAAAAGTTGAAATGGCTCTTCAAAGCAGGGTGTGGCCCAAGACCAGGATGTCCATTTGCACCCACCAGCTTTCCCTTTAGGATGATAATCAGAGCACAATATGTTGGCCAGAGAGTATGAACTGGTGCCAGCAGTGAAAGGTAACCCTTTGCTCCACACCCAATGTCCTAAATTTGTTTTTGCGACTTAAAACAATACATGAGACACAAGCAACACCAGGGGCTTCTAAGTATGGATGAGATGCAGGACTTTGATGTTTACCAAAGTTGCATGTTTTGCAATTATGTTGCTATTCATAATATTTTATTGGTAAAAAGATAAGCAATCAATGAGGCAAATTCTGATGTTTTTACTAAGGTGAATTCTTCCATGTTATTCTGACAATGACTGTCAATAGCTGCCATCCAAATCACGCTGTCACATTTTCCTAAAACCTTACAAAAATAATTGAAGAATATCATATCTCATCTCCAAAATACTCCTACAAAACCATCTTAAAGGTTGAGATTTTTTTTCCTGCTTTTCTATGGCCGGGTCTTCCAGGATTAAGTGAGCTCTCAAACTGAAGCTGTGAATCTGATTCGACTTTCAGCTTTCTGACCAGTTGCAGTGTTCAGCAATATTTTCACACAGAGCTTACAGTGGGGCTTCCTGTTGAAGTGGCATGCACACAGATAACAGCAAAACTGTAGGGTGTAACTGACTGACTTTTTAAAAAACATTCCTGATGCCTCCAGGCTATGCTATGCCACCCGTGTTGCCATTTTGCCTACATTAAAATCCACCATTGGCTCCGTCTGAAAAAGCAGATCATATTCTTTATGCTGTCTGTTTCAGGCATGTAGAAATTAGAGAAGGTCTCACAGGAAACATCCAAAGTACATGATCCTCTTTAGATGCAGAATATGGCATTCATATGCAAGCCCTTGTGCTGTTGGTTTATTGTTCAGAAGTACATTCAGGTTGATGACGAATTTTACTTGCAGAGTAAACAGTCCAGTTATGAACCTCTGCCAGCTTTAATGAGAGGATTTTAAGTTGAGACCAGTTATGAGTATGCGAGCAGCTTGAAGCGTGGCTTATTTCTGGAAGACAGTGACCTTGGAAAACCTCCATAAAGTTCCCCAGCATGGGATACGTTAAAATGGATTAATTTCTCTCTGTCTGAAACGCCAATTAAATTTGGAATTAAACTATCACAGAGTTCTTAGACCTCAGATTGGACTCAACAGCTCTCACCTAACAACAATAAAAGAGTGTCATCTAGTTCACAGGCAAATAATGACGGATTATCCAGCAAGAGTGTGTTAATTATGTCTGCAGCAACAACGGGATCAGCCTGATGAGGGGCTGAGCAATGATTAGATAATGACCACTGGCTTTTGACTGGAGTAAATGAAAGCGGTTGTGTCAGATATGAGAGTACAGTAGTATTGTGCATCATTATTTTTGCTGGGTTGATGGGATGCATACAGTAACATAAATTCCTATTTCGCAAGCTTGACATGTTAAGGCTGAGCAGTCATTATCGCTCATGAATAATATACCAATTCTTCACCCACTGTGGGCTGTATTGATCTGTTTTGAAAGAGATTTGCTTGAGCTCCTCATTTTAAGCTCCTGAGTTTCTTCTGCTGCTGATGTAAAGATATGGGCTTTATATTGAACTTGCTATCATTAAGTGCACTTTGCAAAGTTGAGCATATTTTCCTTTCAAGTCATTAACTTGATTAATAGGTGTTCAGTCTATTCTGGAAGCTCGGGTCAGGAGCCTGCTGCTGAGAAAGAGACCTCTCTAGCTGGACGCCGTCAGACTGAAGGAAGAACTTTTCTCCTGTTTCAACCACAATTCCAAGAGAAAGCTTCTGCCTTGTAACTGACCAGCAGAAAGACAGAGTACAATGAATAATTGATTCCTTTAGATGGATAGATTCCCCTCTATCGAGGATTACTTCAGTTGTGTGTTGTATTACCTGGAAAGAGGGGTCATCATTTGGTCCTAAACCTTTTTTTTTTTTTTTTTTTTTTTTTTTTTGCCATTTCAGCCTTTGAGTCTAAATATTTTTCGTTTATGTTTCTTCAGAAAGTCTAGAGCTATGCAGACGTCCATGAGCAAAAAACGTGACTAAAATCATAACTTGTAGAAATTACTCCTCAGTTCATGCTTTGAAAATATTACTTTACAGATAAATGTGGCATCCAGTCCTGAAGACAAGTTTTACAAGAGAAGAAAAAGAAATAAACTTCTTAGCTGAATGAAAATTATTTTAAATCTCCAAGAGGTACAAATAGTTTTGTGCAGTATGATGTTGATTGTTATAAATTCACTGGTAGCTTCTCACTTTCCAAATTGCATAGAAATGCCCCCTTTGATATTGCTCTAATCATTGCTGGTAAAGAAAAGATACTAACCACGACTCATAGCTTATTACTTCTATTGTATAATTTAGCCACAGGTCATTATATCCCTTTTGATATTTCAAATGATTTGGTGAATGTTTTGCTCATGCTTCTCACTCTGACAATTTAAGTTATAATCTATATTTTACTTACAGTACAGTCTGAGTCCAACACATAAAATCTAACCAGCAGGTCACTGTTACTTACTGTGCTTTGACTGCCACTGTCATTATCTGTCATAGTAATAAAAAGTTTTTTAATTTCACATTTATCTATACGTGTAAATCTCACTGAGGGCTGAGGTCTTTTTTTAGAGTGACTTGTTTTTCACTGAACATGATGCGACAAATATTGTGTAATAATGCAATTCATTGGCCACTTGTGTGTAGCCTGCATATTGGCCATTGACTGAGGAGATCCAGCAACAATAAATGCGTTCAGTCATTGGATGGATAGATAGTATTAACCATAACCTTCACCTCTTAACAGCACCATTTTTGTTTTTAACAATCTTGACTATGTCTTTAAGGTGCTTCACTCCTCTCTTTTTTTCATTAGATTTGCTGTTATCATTTCATAACATCTTCCCCGTGTGAGAACTTCTTCATTAATCAGTCATGCTTAGCCGATTACTTGACATTTAGCTCCCATTGAAAAGTCTTTAATTTAAATCCACCATGGAGACTTCTGATATTTAGCAACTCCTGGAATTTATATGTGGCATATATAAATATCCATGATTCATTAGATGTGTGTTGTGAAATATGCTAATGAACCTAAAGACGCATAAATAAAGGTGTAGAATGAATGACTACACCTATGATTTATATATATATATATATATATATATATATATATATATATAAAACTTGTAGAAATTATTCCTCAGTTCATGCTTCGAAAATATTACTTTACAGATAAATGTGGCAACCAGTCCTGAAACCTGGATGCCAGCTCAACAACTATATATATATATTTATTGTTTTTTCACAAAAGTTAATTAATTTTGACTTAAAACTAGCTTTAAATCAACTAATCCTAACATCAAAGCATCAAATCACATTAAAGCTCCACATGTAAAAGGAACATATTTATATTTAAAAAGGGGATCCATCTATTATAGTAACGCCTGAAACTATAGATTTTGAAAAGACAAATAGTTTTGTTTTTGCTTCAACTGTTTGAAAATGTTTTTGTTTTTATCCAACTCTTAAGTCGGGGGGAGAAAAAATAAATCTGTACTTTTCAATATTTTGCACATTCAGAAAGTATTGACAGCGCTTCACTTTTATCACATTTTGCTATGTTGCAGCCTTATTATAAAATTTATCAAGTTAATCTCTTTCCCCAAAATTCTGCATGCAAATAACCCATTATAACAAGTAAGTTTTGAGATTTTTGCAAATTTATTAAAAATAGAAAACCAAGAAATCACATTTAAGTAAATTAAGGTTGGTGGCAAAGTGAAATTGTGAATACTTTCCGGATGCACTGTAGAGAAAGGTCTCCTTGAACAAGTTTAGCTCGCAATGATATCACAGCATTAGTTCCAGCTAGGTTAGCAACAAACACCTTATTCTCATGCACATATCAACAAGGCGTCATAGATTTGTATTTTTTTTTTATTATTTTAGTTCAGTTGGATGGAATTGCATAATGAAAAAATGGTGTGATTGCGAGCTAAAAATTGCTTTTACAAGCATCAAAGCGTAGCAGCCTGACAAACATTTCTGATAAGTCTGCTTTTCAGGTGAGTGACTTTGTATTGACTTTATTCTGGGTCTCAACATTGCGCTTAAGAGTTTAGGGCTGCACAGTGGTAGCATAACTCCAGCGTAAACAGAACAATGTTTTCCTGTGACCTCTTGTCTTCTCCCTTAGGTGGGAAGGGAATGAAGTGTACCGTGACATTGAGAAAAGGTGTGAACATTTAAGTGGCACCAGACACCTTCAGTGATATGCCACATAGAAAATTTAGCACCTCTAACACAGCTCAGGCCAGGACTATTTCAAAGTTGACAGCATAGCCGGGGTCAGAGAAAGGTAAAAGAATGAGTATGGCTGCGTGAAACGTGTTGGGGAGCAGTCATTTTACACTTTCATGCCCGTAGTGAATAATGAATGAAGGGAACACCAAAAAAAAAAAAAAAAAGCTCAGCACAGCTTCATTCGCAGGGTGATGTTCAGTCCTTTTGTTGCGCGAGAAACAGTGCTGATTTTTTTCATGGGCAGCTCAACAAGCCTTTCAGTCAGCAAAACGACTTATTTGCCATTTTTCTTTCTTTTACATTGTCAAGTTCCTTTACTTTATTGCACCAAACTCTGGACGAAAGACAAAGAAAATCACTGTTGTACAAAACTTGCTGATATCAAAAATTTCGCTCGATTCTCCGTTTTGAGCTTAAACACTGGTATGAAATTTATCCGCTCCTATAAGATGAAAAACCCGGTGAGAGTCTTTTATGGATGCAGTTTATCACAGGCAAGGTTCAACCTGTGATTTTTTTTCTTTCACTGTGAAATTGCTGGTGAAGAGAGGCGACTTATCGGATTCTCTACTTCTTATCCAGTCATGGCCGATCCAGGAAGCTGAACCTAGTGATCACTCATCTCAAAAAGAATGAAAATCACTTTGTGATATTGTCTTCTTGGCAGGAAGAGCTTTCTGTGGCGCTTGTTTGGAAAGCATTTATGTCATCAGTGTACTAGCAAAGAGCGTTGTTTGTGATTTCCTCTTGTTTTTGAAAATGATTAATCAAACTTTATTCACTTTTATCCAAACTCAGCTAGTTCAGACAACTAAAACTAACTAAGCTTATTTTTTGAAAAAGAGATTAAAATATTTAAATATGGCATTTCTTTTTTTCTACATTCCAGAAATATTTGCAATCCTGAACACATAAATTGAGATTTAAATGTCCTGTTAACAATAAAAGCTTTTTTGCCATTATCATAACCATTAGCTTCTTCTCTCTGATTAAAGTCATGACTCCAAAATGTTAATATTACTCCCAGGAAGTAAAAACTCTAATAAAACCATCCATAAACAAACATGGACTTACTCAAAGGTAAAGGCAGGTTGAAATGGGCAGTGGGCATAAGAAGCGCTTCTTTGGACTGTAAGACTAAATCAGAGCATCAGGGAATCCCAGTCATGCACAGGGAGAACATGCAAAGTCAACACAAAAAAGCTGAAGCCTGAACCTTGGTCATTTCTGCTGTGGAGCGACCATGCAAAGCGCTGGCCTGGTATGTTTACAAAAAAAAAAATAATAAATTGTTTCCATTTTATTATTGCCAGAGTTGTGTTTATGCAATTATGCTAAATAATAATATCTTTGCAAAATGAAAAGCTATTGCTAATATACATATTATCAGCATTGGAGTGATAACCGTATTCAGGTGCTCCACTGTAATGTGTGAGCTGTGTAATGTGCTCTCAATATTTAATTAGAGCATCAAATCCACTGTCAGAGAAAGTGAGATATGGCTCTTTTGTAACCATTTTAAATGAGTTTTTCTCCTTGCATTTCTGTGGCACTCTATTGAAATATTTAATGTGATGCCTGATTTCCCCCCCCCCCTGCTGAAAGCTGAGAGGTTAACAATGAGGATGCTAATCATACCCTTTCACTGATAATTGACCAGTATTATCGTATTACATGCCCCCATTAGACAGAAATTGATTCTCCTGCCCAGACGGATGCCAGTGGTTCAGATATCTCACCAACAGGAGTGAAAAATATTACTCACCCTGTCGCTGCTGACGTTATATAAAGTCTTTGTCAAGTTTAAACTTTGAAATTTGTAATTGAAGTAATCTATTAACATATGGCCCATGGCTCTAGAAAATGGGATCCCAGGCAGAAATGGCAAAGTAATAATTCACTTCAAAAAGGGACGTCTCTATAGGTGTCAAGTTGGATCATGCAGATCCTATTCACCAACAATGTGTTTCACATGAGATTTATACAAGATGCTATATTACAAGGTTATGGTCTGAAGGGCTGTATTATACAATGCAGCTCCACCCGAAAAAAACAATAGCTTTAATTATGTGATCAATTATGAAATATTACAAATTTAACAACTGTACATATGCACACTGTTGTGTGCAGCATGGAAGTTCTCAAAAAGGGGTTGAGGTCTGAGCTCTCTGCTGGCAAATCCTTAAGTGAAAAATGTGTCTTATGCTCTCTGAACCCTGCAATGGACTGTCGACCTGAACGGAGATTCCCCCACCCCTCGGCCTGATGGCTGCTGACATCCTGACCAGTAAATGGTGATTTCAGAAAATGGACTTAATGGTGGCTTACTAGTGTGCAACTGGAACTTTGTGAAAATTGGCTTTGTCATTCTGTAATGCGCCCATGTCATCAGTGAAGAAAAATATTGTTTGTTTTTTTTAACAGCTAATTCAAAAGGTGTAATATGTCTCCTTTCAGTGCGGTCACAAATTTTTCTATATTTCAATAGACATTTATCCACTTATGACTTGGTTCAGTTCTGTTTAGTCTTTACAATTTTAAATTAAATCCATTCTTATCAAACTGAAAACAATCTAATTTAGTTCAGTACAGCCTGAGCAAGTTAGAGTGTATTTATAATTTCAATTTATTAAAACAAAACAATTACAATTTTCATATATTCAATAATATATATATAAGATGATTGTGGATATTAATGAGGTAGGATCTGGTCACAAGCTATGATGCCAAAGTAACTTGGGAAGGAAGTTGCCTCATAATTTAATATGACTCCTTAGTTTGTAACATCTCTCCGTCAGCATCCATTCAAGGGTCTCCATGGTAACCAGTCACATCTCATGCACTTATGACATTGATTTAGATTCAGGAATTAAATTCCACTTCAGTTGTAAGTAGTGAACTAAATTTAAATCTGGTGTCAGATAAAACAATGTGTGGTTTCAAAAGATTTGGCTTTTTGTTATGATAATGTTTTGGATGCTTCTTTGAAAGAAACAAATCGGCAATCAGCACCTATGTTTAAAAATCCTATCTTCAGTAAACATGATTACTGAACATGACTTATGTTGTAATAAAATTATTTTGTTTAGATTAGCTCTAAGCTTTGCAACGTTTGCTAGCGCTATTGCTAGCTTCACTCGGTCAGCTAGCTGCCTGCCTTGCAGTTGACTATGTAGTTCTTTTGTAATATGTTATCTACTATTTTTAAGGCGTTATCGAAGATTATCCTTTCCTACATGACAAAAACCAAAAAAACAACTTTCCTCTAAAAGATATGCAGTAAGAAATGCTACTGAGAACTTGAATGCTACAAAAACTCAAAGCCTTTCAAAGAAAGATTATTTTAATTTATTTTCATTTAGTAAACCACCAGAAGCATGCATAGAGCAGAAAGCAACAGTAAAGAGGGGAACTGCCTTTCAAAATAAGATCACCAGTGAAGCGCTGTAGAATTATAACATTAGAGTTCCAAATTTCTAAATATTGGACAGACAATGCATTCATTAAACTTTGTTCCTGTTTTAATTGTTTTCATTTCAGCTTATTTATTTAGAGCCAATTCACAACACGTCATCTCGATGCACTTTACCAAAAAGTCATTTAGGTCCAATTGTACATACATTACAATCTGATGTACAATGCTAGTATGATTACTATTTTGTTGATTGAACTGAAATAGATTGCATGTCTTTAGATACCAACGCCCCCTAAATACTGTAGATTTGTTCTTGTGAAAGGAGAAGCAATCTCACTCCTTCTCCTTTTACCCAACTTAACGTCTGCTGATGAGGACAAGGTGTGACTGCACATGATAATAGAGATTTTATAAGCTGTTGTCAGACTATTAAAGATGCTTGATGTCAGTTGGGTCTCCCTCTCACAACTCAAAGCTCTGTTGTGTTTACTGTATAAAAGTGACCTTGAGGTCTTCTGATGGTATTCATAAGCGCTCTATAGACACACTTAGAAATAATGTGTTGGGGTCGCATCATTTAACAAAGTCTTTGCCAAGGAGATCTATTTCATCTAGAAAGACAGTCGCTACACAACTTGTGCTCAATTTACCAGTTAAATGGTATTTCTAGGAAAGTATTAACTAAATAAGACAACTCCAGCTAGTGTGACAGCAAAATACCCTTTTTTGTTCGTTTGTTTTGCAACAAAAGAATCACAATTATATTTTTCTCAAGTCATCTTATAATCTAAATCCTTAACCAATTGATTTATATTTGTTTAATTCATTAGGGCAGAGTCTCTCATTGAAGGTTGCAGTTAAAGGGAAGGCGAGTGACTTTAAAGTCTTTTGAGAATAATTTGTACATTCCTTGATGCTTTGACCCAGTTTGACCTTTTTCAAACTACTTTCCTCTTTAAAAGAAATACTTATAATCGCTCTGCCTTTTTTTTACAGCAACAGTAGCACTGCACTGCATCAAATATTAATACAGAAACGCCTTGATATGATACTCATTTAATGAAATTTTTGTGCTGATGAAAAACACCATCTCTGTTTTTCCTGTTTAGTTTAGTGTGAACTAATCAAGATGGAAATTTCAGAAACAAAATTCTGTTTAGTCATAACACACCATGATGAATATTCAACATTTTTTCCTGTTGACGATAACTAGCGATGAATTGTGGGGTTGCGTTTCATTTATACACTCCCACATTAAACAAAGGCTCTCAAAGGTCCTATGATGATTATTTTCACATTTGTCTCTCACAAGCACAACACAGTTCACTGTCTGAAGGAAATTAATCATCTATTATGGGATGTGTCATGTTTCTTATTGGTAACAATTAAGCAGAGTGGAACAAGCAAATGAGACTCTTTGTGCAGTGGATCATTTACTTATTTATTTATTTAGTTATTGTAGGACAAATTTCTGGGTACATATTTTTCATCATGAATTATTTTTTTTTTACACACTTTAATTTTGTTGGTGTTTTTAGAGAGAGCCTAAGGATTTTAGTTGTATATAATTTTTTTTTTTTCTACAACTGGACTGACTGTGCAGGAGGTGACACATTGTTTTACAAACGTTTGTAGATGCTATCTGTTTGCCCATTAGCTGGATTTTATACACCGGTGTACGTGAAAGTAATTGGAACACCTGAATTTATTGATCTTAAGGAGTGAGTGAATAAGTTTGATAAGATAGTGGAGTTTCAGTCCAGTTTACAAAAAAAAAAAAAAAAACTGATTTTACAAGTGTCTTATTTACTAGGAGCTTTATGAGCTAAGGTAAGACATACAATAAGTGATGTAACTGTTTAAAAACGTAAAATTAAAATTAAAATTTGTGCTTCAAAAAGATAAATTTTTCGCTTTTAATAAGAACTGCTTTTTTTTTTTTTTTTTGTTTTTTTACAACAGATTGTAGGTGTTATTACTATACTGAATGTGAGAGATTAAGATAGAGGTATCACATCTTCAGCATACCTAAGTTTCTTGCTGTATTGATGTTATGAATGCGTTAAGAGGCTTCTTAATTATTCAGAAGCTTCTTCTTCAATTGAGACAGTTCTTATCCAATTTTTTTTAGTGTTTTTGCTGCTGAGTTGAAAAAAGTGTATGTCCTGTGCTTCAAATTTTGTGAAGATTCACTGCACTGAGCAACTACCATACAATGCAAACATGTTTTATACAAGGGATGATGTACAATAATTTGTTATAAGAAGAAAAGGCGGGAGGATTCTGCAGTTTAGTGTAATGTGTTCCTCTTGTACTCATGCTGTGTTCCAGCTGTACTCCAAACTGGAAACTTTCTACTTCCCAGTTTGAAAAATCAACTAAAGTGCTCTCCGAAGTCAGATTTCCCACTGGGAAACTGGGAGCAACTCAAACTACCCACAGTTAAGACCTGTAAGATGGACTTTGCGTTTCAATATGGCATCAACAGTAGCAAGAAGTGATGGAAAAATGCTTATTTTACAAGACACATGCAACAGTCCATCTAAAATCAACATTACATGTAAGCGCCTACAACTATAAGCTGAAAAGTGATGTTTGCTTATGGAATGTAAGGTTAGTGAGAGGTCCTGCAAACAATGTCTATGGCTACAACCATGTTGAAATTCCGACTTCCTAACTAGAACGCTGTTTTAGACTCCTCTTTGATGATACACTTTGTCCCCTCCCTCACAGAGGTGAATCTCTCTTTGTCCATCTCTAATTATGTGCATATCACCAGATGGTCTTCTGTATCAATTTGTTTACGTAACTTACATAATGTTGCATGTCAAACAGTTTGTTACTTCTGGGTTAATAATGTCATTCTCTGTGTCAGATTATTGCAGAACCATGACTCAAAACACACACCCCACTTTCTGTCTCTGATTATGTTATTATTCAGATAGTTTGCTAATGTATTGAAGCTTTAAAAATGTTTTACTAAAAGCAGTGAGAAAAACATATGCTCTTTAATAGGGGAAAAAACACCGGTACACTTTATTTGACGGGTTGTGAATAAGACTGGCTGACATTACTGATTAAACTTTAGCTTTAATAACGTAAAGCTACATAATTTTTAAAGTGTAATCAGTAATACTTTTATATCAAATTTATGTCGGATCATGATTTCTTGGTTAATGTCAAGTTGTCATAATGAATACATTTTGAATAAAGTCAACTTTGTATTAAAAGTGTCATGATATACCGAACGACACTTTATGACAACAGTCATAAATAGTCATGAAGACGTATTCATGTTAACGACAGGTGTTATGACAAGTTTATAACGGTGTCATGACAGTCTTATTCCCAACCTGTCAAATAAAGTGTTACCAAAACATCACCCCAATGTCACCTAATCCTGCTAACTTGTTTATCCTCTACTTTTAATTATGACTTTTTATTCATTCTGTACAGATTTTTGAGTAAAAATGGCAAATATCAGTATTTTTAGAGCTAGTGAAGCTAAAAACTTTGAACGTATAAACCAAAAATAAGTCATGTCCAGGTTTTCTGTTGTTTTCAAAGCAGATACATTATTTCAAAACAAACTTTTCTAACATGAAAAAATCCTTTTGTGTCATCTCTATTAAGACAGGAAGCACTTTCATATATGGATGACAGCGTCTATGATGGCACCATTTTGAAGCCTGTCATTCTCTAAAGTGATAGAAAATAGATTGTTTTCATGGCAAAATAAAGCCCTTCTAATGGGAATATGTTCAATGGATCTTTGGCAGCTTATTATCTCCACCTTCCAATGATACAGTGAGGACTTTTGCTGCAAAAACCATCAGGAAACATGGGCGAGTTCCATGAAATAAAGCATTCAGTACACTTCTTGCCATACGACTATAAAACAACTGAAATGTTGGATTTAGGAGAAGGAATATCTCAACGCTAAGGAATCATGCCACCACTAGAACAGAAGTGAGTAATGGGTATTTTTTGTGAGCTTTAAGTTTAGCAAGTTAAAACCCTTTTTTCTGTTGCTTTTACTTTGAATGTGTCTTCTGTTAGTACAAAACATCTGCCAATATCAACAGCTAGCGTTGAATTAACAACAGCTACCTCCAAGCAATCCAACTACATGTTTAGCCATGATAATTAGCTTCAGCTTTGACATATTTTTTTTCTATCTTTGCTTGATCAAAATGCAGGAGAGAACATTTTGTTTCTGATGCTGTATGTGTTTTTTGTAGCATGTTTTTAGGACCAAAACCTTGTTGTGAACTGATAGACTTTCTGGATTTGTTATGGTTAAACTCCCACAAGTAAGACTTGCACTAATTACATGGAAAAACAAATCATAGTTGCACAATCACTCCATAGAATCTGATGACAGCTGTTTTAATTGGTAAAAATTGTGGGCGATATTTTGTTTTTTCCAACGAATATTCCTCGTCAACTGTATTCAGGCTTGTAGATCACAAGATATATTGGTAATTATGTTTTCAAATAGTACAAACAAAATAAAACATACAGGAGTTGCAGAAGAGGTGTGGGTTTATATCTGGAAGGCTAAATTCGGGTATTAATGAAGAACACGATGGTTACCTAAAAAAAGAGATAGTAAAAGTTGCAGTTTAAATGTGACTGCAAGATTAAATGGTGGTGATCTTTAAAATAAAAAATTCAAGATTTTGTCTGCCTTCAGTTACACATCACAATGTCCTCTCCAGTTCTGCTCAGCCCTCTTATTCACAGAACCATTGATGTTCGAACTACCGTTTGTCAGTGAAGATGGAATTTAGGTATCACGTTCTGCATATATTTCAAAAGTAATAACATTTTCTGTCCCATTTAGGTGTAGAGTTCAAATCTTTTGATCCTTTTAATGAGTCCCAGGTGACAAAACCGCATTCCTGTTTGCAGCCTATTGTGAATTCCCTACAGAGTAAAGAAAATGCATTTCACCAGTAGATGCTGTTCTCTACCGTGGGCTGCTATTGACTTTACATGTAAAGTCCATGTAGCTCTGTCCAGTTTTATAATGATCTGGCTATTTAGAGGTCACAGTTCATCCATAAAAGTGTGCGCTACAGTTATCTAGCCTGGTTATGTCCAAGCACTTTGATCTTCACCCTAGGAGTTGTGTCCATCACCTCTTAGAGAGAATTATCACCACAACTCACAAGCATTCAGTGAAAATGACTGCACAACTGGGTAGACTCAATAAACCAAGCCTCCCAGTGAGAAAGCTCGAAGGTGGGCTCGTCAACAAGTCAGAGCTCTTTTCTCTCTCAGACTCCCCTGAAATATTTATCACCAGAACTTATCAGCCCCTTGATCAATTATACACCTGCCATGGGCTTGGAATGAATTATTAACATGCCCCTGACAAGCATCTCACCCATTGATTTTTGTCACTTCTTTGAGATGGATATACTGGGTGGAGTTTTCTCCAGCTCTTTCTCTTGACATTTGTCCGATCACACAAGGGAGTCAATGTGAGCTGACATTTCTGGCATAAATAGCAACTTCTTGTGGAAAAAAAAAAAGTAAATGAGGCCAACATCATTCAAAATTGTAGCTGTCAGGAATTGGAAAAAAACATATTTATGATTCATTACAGTATTTGACATGCAACTAATAAATTTACTCTTGTTACTCTTGATTGATGATTTAGTTTTTATTTAGGTCTGAGCCTTGATTAGATCAGCCCAACACATAAGTTTATTTTAATCCAAACCGTTTCATTTTAACTTGGTGAAGGTGAACTTTAACCCCAGTTTAAAGATTTCTGCAGCCTCTTGTAGGTTTTCCACTATGACTATAAACTATCAACCTTCCTTCTGAAGAAAAGTATCCGGATACCGTGATACTGCCACCACAATCATGTTTCATATCATTGTAACTTGATGTTAGCCATTCCACTGCGAGTTCCATCGAGATGTTTCCCCCAGTGTGAACTCTTTTTGCATATGTGCATATGTGCCAAAAGTTACATTTTGGTCTGATCTGACCAGCATCTTGTTTACATTTTATGTCCTCCTACATGTCATTGTTATGGTTTTCTGTAAAAAACACAACAATATACTGGCAAAGTTATGGAGTGCACAAAAGGTAATTACACAGTCATCAGATTAGCCTGACATTTTTATCAATTTAGTCGACAGTCTCAGGTTCTCCATTCCGCAGCGCCACGAATCTCAACTGAATGAAGCTGAACAGCGAGAACAAAAAGCACAAAAAAAGACCAATTCATTCAAACTAGTAAAACAGTAAAAATCTCAGTTCTCAATAATTTCACAGGCCAGTGGGGTAACAACTTTAATCAAAAATCCTTTGTGTAATGGCAGCTGCAACCTCCACTGATCTCTCACCTGCCTGGTTGAAAGGAACCCGGATTAATTATTTCATTTCTCCATTTCCCAGTACAAGAATGCCCCGTCACCTATTCATGATGGTTTCATCCCGTACCCAGGCGGACATATGCTGGCTGCCAGTAAGAATTGAGGAGAGGAATTCAAGTATTGCTTTTTCTTCTCTTCATAGCAAGCACAGCTCCCGGTTTCGACAGACTTACCCTGACAGCAGAAGATTGATTGCTGCAGAGATTGAGTCTGAAAGTCGGTTTTCACATTGGATAAGGCGCTCAATATTAGCTTTCAAAATGATGTGCAGATGCCTTCAGATTTGGCAGGAGAAAACTTAAACAGAAACCAGACTAATTTTTGGTCTTTTTCCTTTTCCCTCAAACGTAAAACATAAATTTTACATGAACCCTGCCGGTTTGAGCCTTTGTTTAGTAAATGCAAACCTACAGATAAACTCAGAGGTGTTTTTTGGCTGTCAGGAATTAGAGAATCCTTAAAGATCATGTTTTTTGTGTGAAATTGTATCCGGAAGAGAGGAAGAACTGGTAGTAAGAAAAGGTACTAGGGGACAAGAAACAACTGGTAGGAAGGAAAGAAGGAAATGGAGAAAGTAGTACACTAGGAGACAGCGAACGTAAGACAATAGGAAAGAAAACAGGAAATAAAGAAGGAAGGACACAAGGAAAGTAGATGGAAAATGAAGGAGGGGTGGCACCATGCCATATATCTCCAGAGAGGAGCCATGCAACCCTCTTTTTTTGTCAAAAAGGAACAGGAAAAAGTTTTGTCCTGAGATACTTTGCCAACGTGACAAACAAACATTAAAAGCTTAATCTGAAAAGCCACAATGCTTGTTTTGCTAGCTCTGCAACCATGAAAAAGACAGACACTCTAATTCTAGAGGGAAATTTTAAAAGTTCTGTAAGCTCCTCTATCTGCAACAGTGAAGCAGCAAACATGGCAGACAAGATAAGCTCATTGTTAGCTGTTTAAATATTAACTTGATGTTAGCCATTCCACTGCGAGTTCCATCGAGATGTTTCCCCCAGTGTGAACTCTGCACCAACTCACATACATTGATTTTTAAAGAAATTAGTTGCTAATTTTGCTAATGCTATAGGAGGTATATGTTAGCAGATGAACCCAGACTGAAGTTGCAAAGTTGTTTTCTTTATTAGAAAGAATCCTGAGACTTTGAAAAGGTTTTGAAAATAGTTTTAAGTATTTTTCTTTGTATTGGTATGGAATTTTAAAATTTTGTATCATGACGCCCATCCTCACATTTATTAAAAATTGTTGTAATTATTTCATTTAACTTTCTAACGTTCCTAGAAAGTGAATTTGAAGATTTTCTAAACGCTAAGTATGAACATTAACATAAATTACTCTATCTATAATAAATGGTTTGAGTTGCACCTTATATGAGATAGTGTAATAAATTCACTTTTTTGATTTCATTCTAATTTGCTGAAATGTAGCTGTAGGAAACAGATCAAACACTATGAGATTAATAGTTTCACCACAACGAAGGAAAAAAATATAATTAATGAGGACCTAAAAAGGAAATTAAATTGAAGTCAATGCAATTATAGAGGTGAGTTCTGATCAATAACCTTGACTAACAGCTTCTGGAAAGCACCATATAATAGAACGTCACTTATGTGTTGAGTAGTCTTTTTATTTTCTTCTTTTTTTTTATTAGGTCGTATACACTACAGCACATCAGAATAAATTCCAGATTCAAAGTGAGCAATCAAGTTGTTTTTGCATGAATTTACCACTGATTAGCACCTTGGCTGGTATTTATATTCACAAGGAGATTAGAAACACTGACCTTATAACCTTCTGGAAATTATCATTAAATTAGTTAATGAGAAGTTGTGTTAAAATTTACATTCAAGTGTAGTAGTCTGGTGTAATTAGCTGCAAGATAAAATTTTGAAGCAGGAATAATTAACATTTATTTTTAGTATTCCAAAATTATTCACTGTGACCTTTTTCTTTTAGGAAGAAAACCTTAACTTAATTGAGTGAATCAAAAACAAATATCCTGTTTTTTCTTAGCCCCATTATATAAAGTAATGAGTTTTCTCTCACACGTAGATCCATTATTTAGTTATTTTTTGGTAATCGAATTTAAATAAAGATTAATATGTCACCCATTAGAACAGAACACAACACCATTGGTTTATTTTTAACTGTTCAGCTGCAGCTGTCACTGTCTTCACTGGATTCTGGTGCTTTATTCTTCTAAAGGAACCCTGTGGAGTTCTGTGCAAACAAAATGGTTTTATTTACACTCAGTATCTCACAGCAGAATGCCTCTTGTGCATCATTAAGGCTGAAAGAGTACAATTCTGACTGCCTTTTTTCCAAGCGTACATAACACTTAATACATTTTTGCCGCATAGTGTATACATTGTTACAGTTTGTGTTCCTTATCTATTGTTCTGTTACTCATGAGCGAGTACAGCAATAAACATCACACCACATTACCAAATATTGCTCCGCTGGACCTTATTGAACCAATAGATCCTTCAGAGGATAAGACCGCTGCAGTTTTCCTTTCCGCTACCCCAGGAGTGACATTTTATTTGTCAGAAGAATGTCCTTACAAATTTACGTGTGTGCACACTTGGCACAGACATTTCAGCCTCCTTCTTGTGGAAAATTACTTTATTGAACCTCTATCTGTTCATCTACTAGCACTATAATGTAAAAAAAAAAAAAAGAAAAAACACATTTGGCATGGATGGAACAATTTAGCATTATTTTTTGTCAATTACTGCCAATAACTCTGGGTTCTCTCTTTGTTTATCTTCCCATAGAAAGTACACATAAGTCAGGGTTTCTGTGTTTAGCTGTGTCTTTCTTGGATAAAACTGCTGACCATTGAGCTTTGTGGACTTCCTTCTCACATAAAAGTACTTTATGTAGATATAATCTACTTTGTCCAGGAGATTATATCTCCTGGACAAAAATATTAACAGAGCGACCACCTTCTTTAACCTGGAATCTGCATTTCTACACCACAAAACACTGTAACAGATACACCTAAGTATCTGTCTTAGTGTTTAGACATGTTTCTTTTCTACACAAAGTCATTAATAAATATTTTTTATTAGTTTTGTGGACTTTTAACTTGGTGAAACTTTTTATTTCTCCATCATGGAAAGTATTCCTAGCACTGTGTGTGTTTTTCTTCTGTATCTCCATCCTGTCTTCTCAACAACCACTGTGTAAATCATGAGAAATCTGCCATGTAAAGGAAAATAAGGGTTTAAAGACTGATTTTAAGGGTGAAAGACTAATTTATTTATCAATACAACATATTACTAAATGTTAAGATACAACTTTTATACTTTATCCAACATCTCTGCCCAGTTTATGTTAGTAATCCTTCCAGTCTGATTCACTTGTGGAGAATAAGTCTTGTTCAACATAACGCAGTCTGCTTGATGATAAATAATAGAAAAATAACAGCACACATTGGAAAGTGGTAGAGCAGATCTTTCTTAGAATACTCATTGCACAGTAAAGATTTTATAAGGAATGAAGCCAAAAGGAGACATCAGAATAGATGAGTGTGATGAAAGATTTATTCACTGTCAGTTCCAGGAATGAATGAGTCTCTGTCTCTTGTTCTGCATAAGAATTCAGACAAACGTCAGTTGAATTTCGCTGCAAACAGAGTTGTTTGCAGAATGAGAGGTAGACAGATACACAATGAGAAAAAGTTTCAGAAACTGGATCAACAAGGACTTTTTCCTGTAGAAAGATTTTGAATTGGCAAATACAACGATCTGGCAAAGAAAAAAGTACAAATAACCTGGAGAAGATGTTCAACTTAGAGAAGAGCACTGGGAGTGTCAGGTAGACTGTTAGGGATCTGGCGGCCTAGACTGCAGAACCAACCAGGAGGAAAGACCAAGGACACCCATAAGGGACAAAGAATGAGAAAGGAAAAACAAATCTTGTAACAAAAAAACTGGATAAACAGTTTTATACCTGGAAGACTGAAAAGAAATTATTCTTTTCACCTGCCAGCATGTGTAAAGGAGAGTTTTTCCACCAAAGCAGTTCCGGTGCTGAGCCAGAACTCGGCACCGGAACTGTACCAATTAAGAACCACAGTTGGTTCTTAATTGGTACATCTACAAACAGATGACCTACGATCTACAGCTTTATATGTTAAAATTGTTCCAAACAACAATGTTTTTTTATAGCCGAAAACTGGTGATTTTTGTCAGATAAATGCTGCAACAGTTAAACACAGCATTTAACGCAGCATTAATTATCACTAGCTAATGATATTAGAAGACAGATTATGTTTTTGATCTATCTCTCTTCTTTCTGCCCTTTTTCTGTCTGATGATTGTGAATACAGTCTACAATTGCTACAAAAAAATCTGTTATAAAAATGGCATTTATAGGTTCAAAACAAACATTAGGTATGCGTGCATCGATCTGCTCCACCTTCGTGACTGGAGATATCAAAATAAACAGTGGGAGAATTGGGAACAGTGAGCTTGTGTGAGCTGGTTCAATATCTTATTATCAATCCATGTTTTTGCTGGTGTTTTGCCTTAAATTAGACAGATCAAAAAAGAAACTTGACACTTGCAGTGTTTTGATTGGTTGTTGTTCTCCATAAATCCTCTACAGCTCCTGAGGAAAATGGTTCTTTCATCTAACCCGGATCAAAACCGAACTCTGACAGAGAACATGTTTGTCAGAGGTGGAACCTGCACCTGTGGAAAAGAAGAAACTGGAGCCGGACCACAAAGAGTGCATCAGAACAGGTGAGTTCAGCACTGAAAGTAAGTTTCAAGGAATCCCTGATGTGGATGGTGATCAAATAGATTACGTCAGTACAGGATTGACATTTAGCAATTGTATTGCTAAATTCCACATAGTGATTGTATTTAGTACTGCTTTTAACAAAACTACTGCAAACATGATCAATTATAGTATATTGTCTTGATGGATCCAATTTTTATCACAAAAAGAAATATTCCACCACCGGAAAAAAAAAGGAATTACAGTGGACTCCTCACTATTCGCAGATTTTTCATAGAGCATTTTTCAGAATATTAGAAAGAAAATAGAGCTTGGGATTTTGAAATACCTAGATGCAATTCTACTTGACACGTCATTGGCTGCCATTTGAAAAACAGCCACTCGAGGATCATCATTCATTTTTCTTGCCACGTTCTGCTTTTTCCAGAGTGAAAATAAGGAAGATCGGTCAGTTGTACCACTAAGTCGATTTTCACTGTGTATATCAGTGCATATTAAGGTATATTTGGTGATAGAACAATTAAAATAACCAGTTATTAATGTTTTTAGAGGGAGTTCAAAGTATTCACAGATTGTAGCTATTCATCCACAGTTGAGATTCTTAAAATCTACAAATACTGGGGTGTCCACTATATGGCCAATCACTAACAATTTGGTGGAAATGTTGCATATTTTCTTTTAAAAAGGTATTAAAGTGATCTAAAGTAGTCTAATATAGAATTTAATGCACTTTCAGAAGACTTAAAACCATAGAAAATTCCATATTAGTGTTGAAATAAGCTCTAATTTTACACACATAATAATTCTCATGTGTGACTGTAAGACCAACCTGTTTCTGAAGCCCATTACCAGCCCGTCGTCTACATTCCTCCAAACGATGACACCAGAATCCAACCCTGATGATGTGTTAAGTCTCTGACTGGGTTCTAAGTCTGCTTTGAGGTGCACAAGGTTTTGCATGACCTCCTTCTGACAAACTTCTGGGACCAACTTTATTCCTGTAAACTTTTTGGATGTCTCATAGCTTCTCCATGTGTAGCAGTGGAGTTGATGAAGCAGCTAAAAAGGCCAGTAACAGGATGTCATTTCGGTATTTCATGCTTGTACCATCTTTGTCTGCTGGAATTCTCGGTGAAAGCTGTTTTCTTTTTGTATTCTTCAGACGAACATTCTGTATTAAATGTGTCATAATTTCTGATTTGAAATGAAAGAAAGGTCCACATGTGTGAAAATATAAAAGGTGTGCTATGTCTAAATAACATTACTTAGTACAAAGATGTGCATTTTTCTAAGAGATGCATATAAATGGAGAGTAAATCTGAGAAAAGGCTGCACTACTTTGACAGAGAGAAGATCTACTGGTGCAAGATTTTTTTCAACAAATGGTCAGTGCTGCCATTGAAACGCCAACCTTTCATGAGTGCATAGGCTGAGAGATTTATAAAAGGCAACTATTTAAATACATACACTGTACCTGCTGAAACAGGAGGATTACCTGCCTCAAGGCAGGAAGAAGCAATGGTGGAAAACTTGTTCTGTCTATAATTAAAGTTTAAATATTAATTGATGTATGCTGTCTCAGTTTATTAAAAAAAAAACCTAACAATGAAATTCTTACTTTAAGAGAGATTTTTATTCTGCAAGCATAGTTTTGTTTATTGATCTATTATTTGTGCTTTTCAGTTGCTGTTTTTTTCACTTGTTCAATCATTTAATTACTTCTTAGTTCAGTCATTCCTTCAGTCAATCAGTCATTTGATTATTTATTTATAATGAAATTTATTCAATTTATGACTTGTTCAATTGTGTATTAATTCATCAGTTCAATTGTATGTATTTTTTATTCATTTTTTCATTCATTCTTCAATTCAGTTATTTAGTTATTTAATGATTGAAGTTGTTCCCACTTTTGCCACTTGTTTATTTTTCATTCATATTTGTGATTGGTCTCTCTAAATTCTCCCTAGGTGTGAGTGTGTGTGTGCATGGTTATTTGTCCTGTCTGTTTCTGTGTTGCCCTGCGACAGACTGGCGACCTGTCCAAGGTGACCCCGCCTCTCGCCCGGAACGTTAGCTGGAGATGGGGACCAGCAGCCCTCCTGACCCCACTAAGGGACAAGGGTGTACATAAAAAGGATGGATGGATTTATGATTGAATTGTTTATTCATCTATTCGTTCATTCATTTAATCTATGTATTTATTAGTTGAGTACTTTATTTATCAAAACATTCATTCAAGTCTTTAATTTATTCATTCAGTCAATATTTTATTTATTTAATTATTCAATAGTTTATTCACTGTGTTCTTAGGTCTTTATGTGTCGAAGATTAAAACTGAATTTCCTTCAAGCATTAATGATTCTGTTGAACTTGAATGTCTCATTTGAGCAGATTTGCTTTGTGCTTCATCCTTCAGATTGGACCGTTGCTGTTTTTTGTTTTTTTTGTTGTTATTTTTTGTCTCCGGATACTGTTCCCTTCTGAGAGTCTTCTCTGAGCAATGATCCACAAAATTCCAGTGCACAGAGAGATGAGAGAGCGAGAGAATAAAAACAGAAAGTTAGGGTGAGGTGGGGGGTGCAGCAGAGTGTGACATAGCCGTGCATTTCAGCTCTGCTGACTCCCATCCTGTGCGTGTGACCGTGGAGGATCTGAAAAACCTCTGCTTCGCCCCACAGCAACAGAAAGAACAGGAAGGTTCTTGGGGAGACTAAATTTAGACCCAATGTGCTGTACCATCAATCCCGATTACTCTAACTGCAGAGTTGCATTTGTAGTTTGAAGAATATGGCTAAGTGTGGAAACCATGTTACATAAGTGTTATTTTGTGCTTTCTGCTCCTACATGTTTGGGAAATGAAGAAACTTTTATGTTTCTGTGAGTGTGGTACTGTACTTCTCATCTTCAGTAACCTGGCCTTTATCCATATTACATGAGTTAATTTGAGGCTTGCAGCAGCACAGTTTTGGGCTTTAACACATAGTTACATCAGTGCTTTTTACACTGAGCAAAGCTGACACTAAGTGCACAGTCACATAGTGTTTATAACTGAGAAATTATAGTTTTCTCAGGCTTTTCTTGTTTTGTTGTGATCAATGTACAGTTATTCTCTCGATAAACATGTTTTATTTTTAAAAGAATTCATATTTGGAGTATAAACAGTGTTGCAAAAAAGTATTTCTTCTGTGCTTGTTCTTTTCTCACACTTAAATGTCTTAGACAGAGATAAGTAGTAAATAGAACAGGCAGATTTAATTTATTCTACCTCTTTCCAAAATGACTTACCTGTATATGTAAGACTAACTCCTCCAAAACCTAATAAGCAGGTTTTTCAAACACTATTGAGATTGTGATGAGTTTGCATTGCTACACAGAAAAAAATATTGGGTAAAGTAAGGGGAGAAAGACTAAGAGTCCTTGATGGAAGCAGTTTGAAGGAAGGTGTCTGATTTACTTCAGCTTTTTTGTCATTTTAACAGGACGTCAAGCTTGTTGTGACCACATATTTCGCTTGTGTTTAATACTGCCTCTGTCATTTGTCAAGATGCTGATTAAAAAAGATGCTTTGAGAATTTCATAAAACCATTGGCAATCACCTTATAAAGTTATGACAAAATATAGAAGTCTGCAGCAACTGTGTGATGCTGGTCTGTAACATGGATCAAAATCTCTTGGTGAAAGTTTCTGGCGTCTTGTTAAAGAGCTTTCACACTCCATGATATTTGTGGGTAAATTGTTGCTCTGAACAGTAATTCTCCACAGAAAACAACAGGGAAGGCTAAATATGTCCAGAAAAATAATTTTAGGAGGCATAGCATCTCTCAAAGGCATCTTTTTATTATTCTTATTTAATTTCTATAAAAAAAATAAAACAGTTAGAAGCCTACAGTCTAGCACCAGAATGACTTCAGCACCAGTACCAGTTCAGCAGAAAAGCCCTCATTGGGGCTGTGGGAGGCTGCAGGCTGCACCAGCTGCCATCAGCTGAGTGGCAGGAACCTCTTTGAACAGGTCACCAGTCACAGCAAACAGAAAGACACCCAGCCATGCATGCACACATTCGCTATTACTGTTCATTTAACATCAGAAACACAGCAAACATCAATGTTTTCAGAGTGCGGGAGGAAGAATCAGACAAGCATAAGGAAATCACACAAACTGAAGGACATTAAATCTTTGCACTGCAACATTTCAGGCCTTAGTGAGGTTGGATTAAGAGCTATTTGATATTGTGTATCCATCTGAAAAACTTGATCAAACTTTAAAGACCCTTTTTTATTTTAGCACTAAGCTAAACATCTCATTGTCTTTGCAGTTTATAACAGTAACAATGCATTCATTGTCTGCAATTTACTGCTAACTCACATTATACCTAGAGCAGAACACTCTTTTAAGGCTTTGTCTTGTCAATTTACTCACATGTTTCGTCTAACAAGAGCTGTACCTAATAACTGTGAAGCCCCTTAAGATAAGGATTTCTTACTTGTTTTGACATGTGCACACATGCAGATACACACATAATCTGATTTATAATGACTGCGTGTTTCTTTAGGAGCTGTTTTACTTGTTTTTTTTATTACGCAGAGACTTGTGTCTCTGGCTGACATTTTCGTTTTCATCACCTCATCTATTATGAATGAAAAGCACCATAAATAACAAATGTCTGACAGGCATCTGAACACTGTAGTTTTCTTTATGCCATGTATTTAACTGCCTTTCTGAGCTTGTGCTGACTCTGCCAACATGCTTTTTAATTTATTTAGTTTATGCTGTATTTGTAACAAGCACATCCCTATCTCCTTTCAAAAGCTATGTTAAACAGCTGGCAATTTATGCACTACATTTTATTCCACCAAAATCACAATGTACTGTACGTGGTTGCAATGACTCGTAAAAACTGAACTCAAGAAAATAGTCAAAACAAGGTGGACATGTCATCTTAAAATACTTCCATCCATCCAAAACCGAAAGTATAGCTTAAGAAATTCGTAATTAACTGCGAGATGGCCAAATAAAATAAAGTGCAATAAAATTTCCTGCAAAGAAGTTACCTAATTATCAAATATTGTACATCTGCTTTCATCTCATTATAAATCCAGCTGTTCTGTGAAAACTTCAGACGTTTGTTGGAGGCCATTGGTGGAAAACCATCATCATGTAGAGCAAAGAACACAGCAGGTAGGTCAGAGATACAGTTGAGGAGAAACTTAAGGAATGATATCTTGTGCTATGAATATTTCATGGGGCACTGTTGACAGTATCCTCTTAAAATTGAAAGACTATTGCACAACTCCAGACTTTCCAGTTTAGCAGGCTGTTCACCTACACTGATTGCAATAATTAGAGACCTATGGTAACTCTGGAAGAGCTGCAGAGACCCATAGCTCAGGTGGAGGAATCTATTGTTATGCAAGACAAGGCAGGTTTATTTGATTGTGCCATTCTTAGACAAACTGCTTATTTCTCATAAACTTGAGTTCAACCACTCACTTACCAGTTATGTTTTAAAATGGCCCAGTCAAAGTGCAGACCTAAACAATACTGAGAATCTGGAGAAAGACCTGAAAATGTATGTTTAGTAGATGCGGGCTTGAGGTATAATGCAAAGGAAAGGAAAAAATATCAATCTGAAGGTGAGTGAAGCTTTTCAAAACACACCCCAGAAGACGTTTTGGCAGCTGGAAATTTGATGGGAATTGCTGTTTATAGAGCGTTCATTTTGTACATTTAACTGTAAAACCCAAAGTTGTAATGTGACAAAATGCGAAGAATATGAAGGGGTAGGATTGCTGTTGTGAGACATTGTATTTATGTTCATATTTATTTATATTTATCACATCTCTTGTTAATTAATATTGAGACATTCTCCTTTAAAGCATTGCCAAAATAATAATTTAGTCAATATAATAGCAGAGTTCATGATATTGAAGTATCAAAACAAACAAAACATAACCTAATCTTCACCTCTTTGACTTTAAACATTCCTTAACTCTGCTTATACTGTGCATTCTAAGTTTTCCTTGTACTGACATAAGGTCTCTCTGTGGGCATTATACACAGCAAAAAGCTCCCATGTTAATAGCACAGTAAATGCCATCTGCATTAACAAAAAATTGTGATGGATTTTTCTTGTCAAACATGCATGTATTCCGTTCCAGCATAATAAAATATTTATTCAAATGCCATGTTTCTGAAATAGTGCAATAGTTAACGCTTCACTTAGTAGGAGGGGGAAACTCGGTATTGATTAATATTCCCTGTTTTATTTGCATGCCGACTACCTCATCTTGACTTTTGCAGATGTAATTCCGCTGGATCCTTTGAGCTGATGGTCCCATGATTCATCATTGAAATAAATGCATCAGTATTACAAAGTTGTTTTTAGGGGAGACATTTCGAACATGAATATATTACCAAACACACACAATGTCAGTTTTGTTTGCACTCTGGTTGTCAAATTAGCTGTCTGCCACATCCTTCACACAAAATGCGCTCTCAGTTGTAAGAGCATCCTTTATCCACAGCTCCATGGAAATTTATAATTGGAATCCAGCTGGGACACCTATTCTTTCAGCTGAGATGGGTTGTCCCCTGTTTCTAGTGGCACAGAGATGTGAATGCGTATGAGGTCACTGACAGAGAGGATGGATTCCTTTCGTCCAGATAGGGGTTGTTTCTTTCCGGAAGGAGGCTCCAAGGAGGTGAATGGGTCAGAACAATTATTCAGATTGTGTTGTTTGGCTGTAGACCTGCTGGAGCATAATCTATTAATCACATTCTTGCCTTGTTCCTTGTCTGGTTGAAGGAATCATCTTAGTCCATGCTCGGCCTCCGACAATCAGTAACGAAGAAAAACTCCTGTACAAGAAAAATCTAATTTAGGTCTTCCAAAAAACAAAACTAAATGTTTTTTTAAAAACAAGTGAACAAATAATAATGATTTTAAAAGTTTGAGACCATAAAATGTAACTAATTATGTGCATAATTAAAATGTAACTGGACTTCTTCCCTTGTTTCTTGAAGATGTTTCACCTCTCATTTAAAAGTTTTTTTCAATTCTGATCATGGCTGGGCAAAACAAGCCGAGAAGACACTGAAATATGGAAGACTTTTCTGAAAATTTGTCTTATTTTTCCCTTTATTTACAAACATCCTAGCTTCTTATTATTGTCAGCATATAAGACAATACATAGAGCACCCTAATACATTCAGTAAGGTCTTCATGAGATAGTTAGGACAAGTGACTTATTTGTTTAAATGTTTGGGACATTGACGCTTGACCATCCAAAAATATCCCTAAAGATGCCG
The DNA here is from genome assembly GCA_903067095.1 of Girardinus metallicus. Taxonomy (NCBI): domain Eukaryota; kingdom Metazoa; phylum Chordata; class Actinopteri; order Cyprinodontiformes; family Poeciliidae; genus Girardinus; species Girardinus metallicus. Next base: position 33,913 of record CAEGAE010061512.1, on the reverse strand, counting down.
AATGCATGGCCGGTTCTAGACTGGCATACAGTGAAATAGCTAATTTATTCAAATTAAAAGCATTTCACCAGAATAACACCAGTGATGTGACTTTGAGTGACAAATATGTATTTAATGCTATGTGTTTGGGCCTTTCTCCTGACCTTTGTGCAATCGGATCCTTTGTAGCTATTCTAATAACTATGGCTTCAGTCTTTACGTAGGTCATGGATCCAAATAAATAAATGTCAAAATAATTCTACTAAAATAGCTGAACTTTTTTAAAGTTCAATCAATTTGCCTATAATTGGTATCTAAGGTGACCCTAAGAGTCCTTGAACTTAGCAGTGTGCAGAATCATGCAGCCAGATTATTGCCCATTTTTTGTTTTTATATTTAATAGATATGTTTGTTTTTTAGTTGAAGAAATATTCATGTCACATTAAAGGTGGGAAGAAGTTTAAAGGGATTTATCTTGGTATCTCATTGTTTACATTGATCTTAGATCCTAGTCATGGGTTTTTTTTTTTACTTAGCTTCTAAATAATTATCAATGCAAGTCAACTAGTTTCCAGGTTTGCTAAAGTTGATGACAGGGGTTTTCACCTCTCTGCAATCCATTGGTTTTCCCAGGTACGGCTGGACAAGGGAATTTCGAGTTTTCTGTCAACAAATGTCGTTGTTTTCCTGCGCTCCAAATTTATTTGACATTCAGCATTGTGGGCTTCATATTACAGGTAGAGCCACCTCATGTCAGACTGATATTGTCATAAATAATGGAACCAAGATGGGCCCACATAACCCAGGGATAGCCAGCCACCCAGGACTGATGAAAGGAACCTGTAGAGCCCAAGGACACCCATCTAATGGTCCAGCATTGCCACTAGGACTGTCACATATCTCAATCAAACCACACAGCCGCTGCTGCCAACACGTACAGAGTCTAGGGAGAAAATATCGTGTCGTGTACATTTGAAAGAGATGAAGATCAAATGTCGGACCACCACAGATGTCTGGGCTCTAACATCCTCCACCTCATGGTGGAAAACTTTAAAGGTATGTGTCAAAGAAGGAAAAAGAAATCATGATTAAAGTCCTAGCACAGAAGACACTGGTCAGTGTTCACTAAAAGAGTGCTGGGTCCTTGAGAGGGAATCCTGCTCTGTGATCATTAGAGGATCCGTGTGCTGAGTCCAGATGGAGCTGTCACAACGAGGCATGCCTACATGCATCCTCTGTGTCTGTGGGATCCGTTGCTCTGGGCTAAATGAAGGGGGATGGAAAACCAACATAACCTTGCGTTGAAGGTTTTTCCACTCTGAAAGAATGAGCGTCTTATTGCAGCAAACACTGACCTTCTGAAGTCACAGACAGAAAGTACTTATGCATACAGCCCCAGCTGAGTGCCATTCCCCATCAGAGCAACATCTCTGTTGCTGCTGGCTGTGTAATAATGGCCTCCCAAGCCAGACAACTTGATCACATTGTGAAGCTCATCTGACTCATAGGACGTGATCAAACAAGTAACTGCTCTGACATTTTTTAAAGTATAGCTATAATCTAATATCTACATGAGTAATAGATAGCATAAACTGTATATGATATGATGTCATATACTACCATTCAAAGGGCATGATGGGATTTTTTTTGCTCGAATGTCAGATATTATTATCGTCTGTTATGTTGTATCAGTTTTTCTTTCCACAGAAGACTTTGTGCCATTGTAAAACAAGGCTGTGGAGCAAACTGCAGCATTAATATCACTGTAATCTGATATTAATGCTGTGACCTTATTCCTCTGACAGTTTGTAATTGTTAATAATAAAATAATACATAGTCCCATCGTGTTCCCAAACAGCTAACTTTACAATGACTGCTTATTGTTCTTTGTAGATTATGACCTGAACTTCTTATCCTGTGTGCATTTATGAAGAGCTAAGATATATCATATTCTGGGTGTTCTCCCATTGTTGAAAGAGATAGTTATAATAATGTATGCAAGCTTCTGATTTTGAAGACACTAATAAATAAATTTCTGAGATATTATTTATTTTATTATGGTGGCATATAGCAAAAATATATATATTTTTAAATTCTATTTGATCTAAAGCGAAGTAAGTTTGATCTGATTTAACTTCAGATAGTGAGAGAGAAAAAAAGGTGTATAAATCTTTTTATGTAAACTTCTGGTTTCAAGTTTACATGTGGGACCTTGTAGAATTAAGAATTTCCTCAAAAATCTGTTGTGCCAAGAAAATATCTTTCCAAGAATATTTACACATTCTCTAAAGAAATAAAAATGCCATCGACACAGGAATGATGTAAAAAATAGAAAACCAATGAATAAAATGAACCAATTAAGACTTGCTTGAAAAAAATAAAAATAAAATAAAAATTCTGATGGTTGTTTTTTATGTCTGGCTTTAAAATGTTCAATGAACCACTGCATGTATTGTAGTAATAAATATTATATTGTGCGGTACTTTGTGGACCTTTTTCTAAATTAAAACAACAAAAAAACAGCAAAAACTTTAAGGGATTGTACTTGACCAGTTTAGTTTCGTGAAGCAGAGCAGCAAATCATTGCTAAATCATGCTGCATGTTATGATAATTTGTCCGTTTAGCTTGTCTTTGCACGCCTTGTACCGTGCAGGAATCTCACCTTCACTTGGAATGTTATCCTTGCCGTTACCATTTAGCATCTCAATTTAATATATAATTGACAACCGAAAAGCTCAAGAAAGAAAAACAAGATTTTCTAAAAATAACAAGTTATTTGCTTGGAATGTCATGAGGAAGATTGCACCTTGACACGCCCAGGCCTGATTGCTAACTGCTGTGTAAAAGCATCACTTTCTAAATGAACCATTTTCCAAAGCAAGGAGAAATGTGCTGGAAGGAGAAAGTTCTCTGCAACTGCTGAAAGTGCAAAAGTAAGAAACAGGATGAAATAAAGTTGTTCATAGAAGATAAGGAAATGATTGAAATGTGTCGTCTAGGAGGTAGCTTTGAGTTGTGTAAATAAAGTTGGGGGGGGGGATCCTTTAGCCCAAAATACATTACGGCTTGTCCAAGTTATTTCACTGATCAAAATTTGAAGCTGGAGATGAATGATTTTCTCTGACAGAATTTTATTGCATGAATATTAAACCAACAATATGATGAAACACTGAGCTATCTGTGCAATGAGGAGATAATTAAATCAGGTACAGTGTGATCTCCTATAACAAAGAATTCCCGTCTCTGACAGAAACTCCTGAAGGAGAGCATCATGCATCAGACTGTGAAATAACACTCAATAAGAAATCATTATCGCATCAGATTTCTGAACACAAACATTAGAAGGGGCCTAGTCAAAGCTTCCAAAGCAGCACGAGCAGGAAGATGAATGCGAGAAAACTTTCAAATGTTGCGCCGTTTTGGTTTGTAGGTGAAATAGAACCTGATTGTAACCGATTATCTATAATATTCATATTCACTAAACTTTTGCAGTTACGCTTTAAAAATGGACCAGAATTGACTGAGAACTCTTCTAATTTATCTTAGAAATCTGTGACTTTAAACACTAGAAAGTCTAAGAACATTGACATCAATTTAATACAATGGGAATCTGATTTGTGAATAAACACCTTTTATTCTTCAGTATCAATGCGATTTAAAACAAGTGTCTTTTTTATCACTAAAGTTATCATTTTTTGTGTATGTAAATTGCCTGAAGATCTGACACTTTAGCGTAATGGAAAGATGAATAAAAAGAAAGCTTTTTGTTTCACAGCAGCACATTCACTGGGCCCTGTTGAGACAGTCTGGTGTTTTTACCCACTTAATGAGCAGTTCTCTGAAAAAATGTTTTGTTTTTTTCTGCAAAGCAGAATTTCCACTTTGATGACTAAAGTGTAATGTTTATTTCATGACAACACAACAAATAGTTACAGAATAACTATTGCAGATCAAGCCGCTTTGTTCATATGAAACTGATTATAACAGAACTGCAAATGCTGCGTCTTTTGTAGATACAGAAAGCGGCAAAACTATAATATCTCATTGTTATATTAACGTCATCAACTGTGATAACTGAAATTTTAATGAGGAACAAGACACTTCGTGGCATGTTGCTACTGTTTCTCCAAAACATACCTCTACATGAAGGTTAACGAAGCAACAATGTGCGATATTCGATGACGAAGGCAATGCTGCTTAACCATTATTATTTATTCTTGGCCATAAATAGACCATTATACTATAATATGTTTGCTCAAACTTATTATAATGTTTTAGGCCAATTAGCTTTGAATGTCAACTCAAATTTCATTGCAAACAAGTAAAAATGATAAATAATGGAGCTTCTATTTTAAAATTATGGATATGAAATCTTGTGATAATTTGTGAAGATTTTGGGTTGTTTTAGGGCTTTTCTGGGTTTGTAGTTTTGTTCATTTGTCTTTCTGTGTTTCTTTGTCTCTTATTACTTGATGAGATCAGCCTTATTATTTTCATTTATGTTTATTATTTATTTCTTGTCCTTACTTTTTGATACATTTGGATTTGATTACCCAGTTCCCTAGTTTGTGTCTTCTCCTTTTTCTCTTTATCTCTCTGTCTTTCACTCTCTCTCTCTTTTCCTCAGTCTGTCTTCTGTTCTCTCCCCTCACACCTGCAAGCTGTTAGCTAATCTGCCCCGGTGTATTGTTGCAGCTTCACTCACAGTATTTATACACCTTTCCTCCTGTCATACTGCTCAACTCCATGTACCTGGTTCTTGCTCCCTGTGATCTCCCAATTTGTAAGTTCTTGTTTATTGACTTTTTCATTAAATCCTCACTACCTACCTTTCGCCTCAGTCTACTCTGCATTTGGGTCCAACACCGTAAACATGACATGTTAAGCTTTTCTAGTTCCCAAACAACCCAGTTTTGAGATGATTTTCAACTATTTTAAAGGAGTTATAGGTTTTTGATTCCTTGAAAAAAACTAAGTAAAAAAAAAAAAAAAAGGTAAATTTTAGTTGTTCAGCTTTTGAGTGGATGCAACAAAGGGAATACCACCAAAGAAGATCTTAACTCCAAACAATAAAAAATATAACGCCACATGGGAAATAAACCTCCAAAATATCAACACCCCACATGATTTGAATCATAAGTCAAGGTGGTAAAATAAGCTGAAACAAAATGAATTAATTATGCTAAGAAACCTTTTAAAGTTTGTGTGCCAAACTTAACCATAGCTGGCATATCTTTGTCTCCTTTTAAAGTCCTCCTGAGGTTAGATGCCATCCTTTGAAACAGTTAATTTGCCAAACAAATAAACATTTGATTGGCAAATAAAAATTTTGTCAAGATATGCATGTTTTTTTTGTTTGTTTGTTTAAACTGAAGATTAAACAATGAAACCTGGACTGTTTTTGTTTAAAATCAACATACCTGAATCTTTAATCCATTATGATAAATTTTATATTGCCTATAGCCTCTTTGGAGGCCAAAACCGAAACATTAAATCAGCAAGTGACTCCTACTTAAACCTCAATTACTCCATTCTGGGGGTTATGCTTTCTAACTACTATAAAGTCAATACACAGTCCACATAAAGTCATAACTGTTTCAAACTTTTTTTCAGGGATTTTCCTGCTTGATTTCATTGATGCATCAAGAAGAGGAGAGGAAGCTCCTTGTGGAGGTAAGGCTCTGTTTTCTAGCCATAACTGATGATCATTTCACAGCTTATACACTTTAAAATGAAATATAATCACCTCACAGTCCAAGGAATGTTTTACTATTCATAGATATTAAATAATAACAGCCACACACAGCAGCAGTGCCTTAAAATTGCAAAAGTTACTGATCCAAATGGGGGGAAAAAGTAATTTTAAAAAGTCAAAATATTTTGTTCACCAATTCCCTCTTTTGCCACAGGCAGCTGTAAATGAGTACGGTAGATTAGGTTAAACTATGACTGGGTTACAGTGAAATGCTGAAAAAATACATAAATTCAAAATGCTTAGCACGCTTTCTCAACACAATGTCATCCAATGGCTGCTGAAAGATGTTAAAAATGCTACAATCCTACTTAGGCATTGACTAAGGTGAATTTCTACTGTAGTAATTTGTTTTTCCCCAGATAAAGTTAGAGGAATAATAGTAGCTACTACTCTTTTTTTTTTTTTTTTTTTTCCAGGAGAAGACCCCTTTATTCAACATGCAACTTCACACTACAGAAAATTCAGACACAGAACATAGTCACCTCTTGCTAATGATCTCAGTCAGATATGTTTATTGGCCTATTCCTTAATTGTAAATGACAGCATAAGCACTGAAAGAAAACTCTAAATAAAGCTTATTTAACACAACTATATTAAAGAGAAGCATCCCTCTAATCATTGTCGGATATATTTTTAAAATGACTGACATGCTTTTTTTTTGCTCAGTCTATTTAGAGCCTTCTTTGAATACCTTAAAAGCCTTGATGACATGAGAACTCCTCATTCAGCGAAAGTGGGATCTTGACTTCAAAATTTCTAAATTGAACTCTGTGAAGAGAAATTTTGAGGGAATCAATCTGCTGAAAACACAGCATTAAAATTTAATATTGTTATTTTTGAGTCCGCCAATAGTTCTCAGGATTTAAAATAGGACAAAGATAAAACAGTTCATCTCCATTTGTAAGACCAAAACCAGGTTTGATAGCTGATCAACGTGTGAGTCAGTATATCAGAATGAAGTCGGCCTTCTATCACCTGAAGAACATCTCCAGGATTAGAGGACTTATGTCTCAGTGCGATCTAGAGAAACTCATCCATGCGTTTATCTTTTGCCGCAGTGATTACTGCAACAACATCTTCACAGGTCTGACTAGCAAACCAATCAAACAGCTGCAGCTGATCCAGAATGCCGCTGCTCGCGTTCTCACTAAAACCAGGAAGATAGAGCGCATACAGTGGGGAAAAAAGTATTTAGTCAGTCACCTATTGTGCAAGTTCTCCCACTTAAAAAGATGAGAGAGGCTTGTAATTGACATCAAAGGTAGACATCAACTATGAGAGACAAACTGAGAAAAAAAAATTCAGAAAATCACATTGTACGATTTGTAAAGAATTTATTTAAATATGTGAATATATGAATTGTTTAACACCTAGATCACATAAAAACCACAATCTCCAGGATATGTAGCTTCTGTTCAGCCACCCATTGCAGATACATGAAGTACTCCTTATCCTTATTTCCCAAAGTTTATGAGCTTGTTTTTTAGAGACGCAGAAAAAGACCTCTGTTCTTTTTACCTATAGAGTCCCTGTGTGTATTTCAGTATTAAAAGTGATTCATAAAATTAATGTTTTATGTGCAGAAAACCACACTAAATGAGATATGGCTGCCTCTTGTGGAGTTGTCATATTTCTTTTACTCCCTGCAAAGTTTAAAGTGATGTATGATTGAGTGCAACCTTGACAGCTTAGCAGGGCACCAAAGACATGGTTTCCTATGTTAATAGCTCTGTTAGATCAGTATTTGCCTGTATAATTGAATAATATATTCCAATTAGATCCCTTTTACAATGTGCCAAATTGCAAGGTTGACTAACAGAGGGTTGGTATATGTTGTACTCCTCTGTAGCTGACAACTGCTTTTTTTTTATGTGTAAGTAATTTTAATCTACAGTTTGTTTGGAGCAGAGCTTCACACAGGGATCACTCCTGGTGGAGGCAGTAATGAAACCATAAATCACAGCATCATTGGACGTCTTCCTTGCCTCTGATATTTCCCCAGACACTTTCAGTCCAGCCCTTCTGGCATGCTTACAGTGTTAAATAGATTGACCGTAGAAGATAAACTTAAATGGGACTTTCAGGGGCTTGTGACTCAAAGCAAGAAAGAAGGAGCGAGCTGTTAAAATCGCCGCGCATTTGATATAACTGGAAGCTTGAAGCAACAGAAGAGGTGCAGTTTAAGGATTTCCTCTGCATTGTGCAGCATGATGTGGGTGGAATGGTATTTAAATGTCAGTGAAATATCTTTTTATAGCAAAATGTATGAGCTGGCTTGGTGATGGAAGGAGTCAGGCCCATTGAAGGTTTCCACCTTGCGCTGGTTTTGTTGTGCATAAACAGGCAATGATGGGTGGCAGCAGGTTGGACTTTTTGTGAAAATCAACCCACCCCCCACTTGTTAAAGGGCATATTTTCTTCAGTTGTGTTGTAGCTTGCAGCTCACTACAGTTATATTTGTTTCCATGGTCAAAATCATGACATATATGAAAAAAGTTCAGAATGCAGCTGAAAGTCAATGAAAAGTAATAACTTTTGGAGTGCACAATTCATAATGCATAATTCAGGTATTGCGGTATAATACAATCGTGTATATTATTGAAAAAAATAGACAGCATTTGTAAATTTGACCACCTGAATATAGCCCATGCCTAATTTCCTTCTAAGTGTCCCTTGGCAAGTTGTCATATGTAGATGTATGACAATATTCCCAAAAAAACATAACTCACAAAACAAAATCATGAAAACCAGAAGGGGGGGGGGGGACACAGAACGCCACAGAATAGATGATATTCAGAAGAAGCATTATACCATTCACTCTTTAATTCTATCAACAGTTAGATTTCCGACAACATGATTTTGGGCCCAAAATGTCTCTTTACTTAATTAATCAAACACTCTCTCCCCCATGTGGCTCTGCACGTTGAGAAAACACTGAACTGGAGGTACTTATTGCTTATGAATGAAGCAGGAAAGTTTGGAGAGGGTTATTGATTAAATGTCACCTGGGTAGATCAGTAGATGTTTTTTTTTTTTATTGACAGAGTACATAGAAATAAAAAGACAATTAAAGAAAGTCTTTATCTTAAATGATTACTTATTAGTGGACTCATTGGTCAGCTATTTTCCCTTGCCATGTCACCAACTTTGATGTGTTAAATAATCTGCATTGGAAAGCAATGAAGAAGTCGATTTATGCTTTATTTATGTTTCAGGTTCTTAAGATTTAAAGGTTTTATGGGTTTAAAATTTGATGGCATTCCCTCTTTAGATGATAAGAAAAGACAGGCTGCTCTAAAGATGTCAGGAATTTGTGTCGTTAGGGGAGCATCACTCTACATGATTTCTCTTTCACCTGATTCTGCGAGCTTTGTGGTAATGACCATTTCATGATTGAGGGACACATTCAGCACCTGCCAGTCCAGTAATTAGTTTGGGCTGTGGCATGATGGAGGCCGTTTTTCACCCACAGGACAATGATTGCATAAGAGCTGGCAAAACAGGGCTGCGTGATTGCTTTCTTTTGTTGCAGCTTTAGAGGGTGAAATAGCTTTCCAGAGCATTGTGGGGGTTACCTGTCAGTTCCATTCTGGCATGTGCACCACCATGTGTCTTCATGCCTCGTGACAAATTAACAATACATTATATTAGCTCAGACACAAGGTCATCGGTGGTGGTGGGGAGCACTTTATTTACGACGGAGCAGGGAAATATTTCATGTTCTGTATGAATGGGGTAGACAGTGCTGCGACTCTGAAACTCTTCAGCAGCAACATGTAACGATTCCCTGTCAAAGAAAAACCCAGGAGGCACAACTAAAACAAGCAGAACCAACTGGAGAATACACACTTCAGCCAAAGCTGAAAATAACAAAGCTATATTTGTAGCTGTGCCACTGGTTGCTGCTTGTCTTATAAGCTGCTGTGAATTCCCACCTAAATCTATTGATTGTCTGTGCTGCGTATTCGACAACAGGTTGCGATGTGAACATGTCTGGGAGGAGTTTTCATGTGTGTGACGGAATTATTAATAGACAAACTGACCTTTATGCGTTACATTTTTTTATTTCTTTTTGGCAGACTATTTATTTCACTTTTTTTGATGGCACTAACCTTAAAATCACAAAATAACTAGTTTTTTGGATAAAGGAGAAAGAGGCTATGAGAGTTTTAACATATTTGGAGCATGGTTTGAAAATTATTCAGAAACAAGTTAACACAAAAAGCACGGCTGGGGCACATTCAGTGTACATAACCTTGAGAGTATGGGTTTTATTCAGGTTTTCAGAATTTGCTTATTTCTGGGTAAAATATCTTGCTTCCTTTTCAGAGTTGTGGGGAGAGATTATGTAGTATGAACTTTTTCGAGCTGCATATCATCGTAAAAAGTTATCCCTTTTTTACCTGGAGTTTTGCTTTGATTCTTTCATGCATGTTTGATAAATTCTTGAATTTCTCCTGACAGGCATTCAGGGTGCCTAAATATTTGCGCCTACGAAGCGTCGGTTATTTCCACAAACCTTCTCCACAGAGCTGCAGTGCTTTCCACTCCTCCTCCATGCCTCCCTGACTGCTCCATCAGACTAGCGGCGGCAGCAATTAGCAAACACTCTGTGGAATTGCCCATTGATCAAGCCCTTCATCCAAACTACTTCTCAGTTCAACTGGCCCTAAGAATGGTTGCAGACAGATAAGCATTGTTGTGATAACATGCTGAAGATGGAGTGTAGGAAAAAGCAGGAGCTTTATAAAGACGCCAAATTGTAAAGTTGTATTTCCTTTGTTATGTTTGATACATACAACATGCTATAACAACTCAAGGTAACACAGTTACTTGATTTTGATGGCACAATACATAGTGTTTAGAACTACACCTGCAGTCACAGAAGGCATTTAGGTTATGTCTATCAGCTTTGCAGACCCTGACCATAAACATTTGAACCGCTCTTCTCTGGAAAATTGTTCTAGCTCCCTCAGATTGGATGTGGAACTCTAGTGAACAGCAATTTTCAATTTTGATTGAGGGAAACGCCGTTTTGTAAGATGTTCGTACGTTTTGTTTCTGTTTCATGTTGCATTAAGAGTTAGGTTAAATCTGGGATGCCCAAGTGCAGTCCTTTGAGAGTTACTGTCCTGAAACTTTTAGATGCACCCTTTCTCCTACACACCCAAATAAAATGAGTGTATTGTTTTCAGGCCTCTGTAGAGCTGAATAACATGAGGGAATTCAGCCATTTCAGGACTGGGCGTCTCTGGGTTAAAGCAGCTACATTTATATCCATCCATCCATTGTCTATTCCCTATTATTCTTTATGCGTCCTTGTTGTGGGGGGTGTCTCAGGGTGAGAGGTGGGTCTACCGTGGACAGGTCAGTAGTTAATCACATGGCAACATAGTCCATCACAAGCAACCACCACGCAACAAATAACCAGAGGAAACGTCCTGCAGAAATGCCTGGAACATGGTTGGACGTTTTCACTGCTGGGTGAAACTATAATATGTGCATTCTACTGTACATGTACCGAGAATAAATTAAAAACATATTTGCACTATTTGGTATTAAGAAGATGTCTAAAGAGAATTGGATGAAAAGCATTTTTGTTTATGGTCATTTTTAGGTTTTCTTTAATTTTATTTTTATAACTAACTATTTTATTAAGAATACCAGACACATAAATGGAAAACACGCAAAACATATTCAAAATCTGGCCTACAATATGAACATAAAAAAAATGCATGTGGTTATAAAGTGAAAAACATAGAAAAGAGGGCTTGAATATTTTCATAAGTCAGCGTAACACAGTTGCATGTAGACTACTTGCATATTTATGAATTGTAATGTGTAATCATGTTGTATGACCACTAAAATTATGGATTCACTATATTTTTGTGTTGAATAGGAAGGACTACAATACAGAAATGATCAGTTACTATAAAATTCTACTTTTTCATTGAATGTTTGCAGTGAAAGTTAAAAATGCAATATCTTAAATGATTGGTATACAAAAAAGTTAATTATTTAGCATTGTTTTATGCATGCGTCTCAAATAGTGTACCAAAATTTTCATTTAAATTTGGTTTTTGTCACAGACCTTTACTGGAGATGGTTCTGTAAACCAATCATGGATATGGGAGACGCTGCATTATAAATCAAGAAATGAGATTTGAAGCAGATCCACTTTTGCACCAGAGCCACTGGAAGCCTTCAGCTTGGGGGGGAAGCTGTGGCGCACAGGATGATGCAGGAGGGAAAAAAGGCAAGAGCGAGAGTGAGAGAGGCCATCTGACACCGTGAAGTGATGTGGAAGAAACAACTCGAGGTTTTGTGACTGCTGAGTGAGAACCGTTATGAAATGATGAGAGGCTTAGCCGTTTTTGAATATACCCTCTGTGTGTGCTTTGAATATGTGAGTGTGGAGGCTATTTTGTCTGTACCTGAAGTATTATCTCCCCCACCCCAGAAAAATAAAAGATAGAAAAATCTTTTTCGCCCATCAAAGAAAATAGGATGTGAAGTGGTCAGGTGGTGCACTTTGATCACACTTCATTGGTGTTTGATTTATGACCGCTATCCTCTGACTTGCATGGTCAAGGCCAAACATTTTGAAGATGTTCTAAACAGACCGGTTAACCTTTCACCCTGGATGCAGAGCAGGCGTGTTCTGTTGGCAGACCTCTGCTTAGCCTCCTGGTGCCAATCAAGTGATTTAATCCAGTTGCAAAGGAAGGAAGTAGCCTTGGCTATCTTGCTCTAATCCTGGGAAATCCACATTCTTTTCCAAAGCTCCAGCATCAAGTGCTGTCAATTATAGCTTGAAAAAGCTTAAAGAAAAAAGAGAAACCAGTTTTAGTGCATGCACAAAGGAGTAAAAAGTCTCCTGTGGTTCTCTGAGAGTGGAACAAGTACATTTACTATCAAAGTGGTACAACAACTTAATTAAGTAAATTGGCCAACTAATTCTAATTTCAGCATGTTTACCAATGTAGAAGACGTGTTTTAATAGGTTTACCTTGTAAATTGTGATTAGAATGGAATTGAAAATGGTAACGCAATTTTGCTGTCCTTCCTGCTCCCTCTATTTTGCTCTCCAATAGTTTTCACATCTCTTCAGATCTTCCACATTTGTCACATCACAACCTCAAAGCATAACAATGGAATTTTATGAGGCAGAATAAACCTTAATTAATTGGGAAAATGATGCATGTTTTTTTTAAATAAACTGCAAAAGGTGTCATGCATTTGTATTCAGTCACTTGGGAATAAATTAACCTTGAATATCTTGACTTAATAGATACTTCTAAGTGAAATATCTTTCTTTCCTTTTCAGAGGAGTCATTTGTCTGCATATAAGTAAGTGGAATAAACAGCCAACCAGAATAGAAATGTGCCACATAAACGCTCCCATCAGAGTATTCTGAATGGGTTCAGCTCGAGTGGCAGGAATTCATAATCTGAATTTGAGTGGTGGTTTATGCGATAGATAATCTGATATATTTAAACACTTGTTCAGATATTCTTATAGTAGCCAAATGACCTGGCAGATCACGTGTACGCTATGTAGGAGAGGCAAAATTGAATGAATTAATTTTGTGTCCATATAAACAACACGTTCAGATTATTTTATTAAATGCATTCCTGAGGCTTTCACAGAACCGCTGAATTTATTCAGAAATTAAATTATACAACTTATGAAGGCATTTTATTGCATTGTATTTCATTTAGGGATATCAGAATAAAGGAAGAGTCATAGTTATGTGCCAGTTTGTGGTTTTAATATGACAAAGTTGAAGAGATTTGAAGACAGCAGATGCAGAAAATGGTGTGGAATGTGGTTAATAGTGAATATAGTGTCTCATTTGGTCTAACCGCTGTGACAGGCTTCAGTGCTGCATTAGAGTTTGATACTGTGCAAATATATAATCTTTGAAATCTAAATCTCCAGCTTTATTTGCACTAAATGTTTCACATCTTTTATGTATTTTTAGAAGTAGGCTAACTCGAATCTCACACATGCCACATTCTTTAAATAATGCATGCATTGAGCTTGATCTTGATCTGGGTCATTGAGGTCTTTAGAGTCTGATCGACTCAACGTTGCGAATGACAAGGGCTCATTTAACTATATCAGTCGCATGTTTTCCAAAGTTATTGGAAGGAGAGAAGAAGTGTCACATTTTAATGGTGGAGCGGAAACGGTGAGATTCCTGTGTTGATAACTCTTTTGTATTTTGGCCTTTTCGGTGCTCAGGCTTGACGGCATTCTCGCCTCATTTTAGATGACAGCAGCTGGAAGCGAGTTGTTTTTTTCCAAAGGAAAAATGGAAGAAAGGACAAATCAGAGCTGAATCGAGTAATGGTAAATTTAATAATTGAAAGCCCCCTGTCCTGTATTTCATACTTATTGACAGCCTATTCATACAGACACCAGGTAGTGAGTTTGTGCCCCACAGTAACAGAGTGCTGATTATCTATAGGTAACAGCGTATTTGTTTGAAGCCACACCGCTGCTTCACTCTCAGCCTGTCAAAACCTGATGCAAATGAACCAGTTTCTGGCTCACTGCACTCTACGAATTAATAACCACACACACCCTGCATTACAGCGCAATTAGATTGTCCATTATTTTGTAAACGCCAGCAGAATCATTCCGTCCTCTCCAGCATATTGTCATGTGGCTGCATTTGCCTAACAAACGTGAGATCAAAGGCGCGTTTTTGAATCCTAATCAAATCTAGTTGGAGTCCCTCGTCGGTGCAGGATGGCGGGCTGCGGTCTGTGGCTGGCACAGTTTGAGGCCCTGTCTGAATACCTGCAGCAGTAAATAGATGGGCGGGAAGGATGATTTGCATATAAAAAGGAGCAATGATAAAAGAAAATACTTAACCTGGAGTTTCTCACCATCCAACACTGGCTCTTCCAGCAGAATGACAGAAGACTGCTTTTTATCAAAGGGGATCCCATTATAAGATAATTGTATTTATTCTGGTGGGAGAATGAAAGGGAAGGGGCAGACAAAGAACACGGTCTGCAGTGCTGTAGACCAGGATGAACAACTGTAAGAGACCGAAGAGCCCACTTACTTTAAATACAGGCGAGCGAAGCGCGGACTGTGGTGTCAGTATGCATTTGTGAAGGGACCTGTGTTTTCTACCAAGATGATTGCTTTGAACATGTAGGAATCCTATGAGGTATAATTCATGTTGTGTCAATTACCAAGAAGCGCATGTAACAAGATGAACAGAGGGACTCCCAAACCAGAACTCTTCAAACAGCGTGTGCTCACTTCTCCACCCCGTTAACACTTCTCCTGTCAGTCATGCAGTTAGATCAATGCAGCAATACTCAGCAGACTCTGAGGTTTCTGTCCTGGTTTAGAAGATTTGTTTGTTGATCCTGAGAGGCTGAAGCACATAGAAACACATCTCTGGATTTCTCTTAGTCATAACATGTATTAAGAGCACTACAAGTCTGCAACCTTTCTAGCGGGTAAGGTAAATGAATAATCTGATCATGTCTTTGCGTATTTCTAACTGAAATCTTGTAAACTAGAATGCTCTGTCAGCCACTTTTAAAGCCCATTTATGCTAAGCATTAAATACTCGCTGGCTAGGAGCCTTCTATCCATCTCCTGTGTTCTTTTCATACATATTTTAGTTTGGCATTAGGGAGCTTTTGGATGTATATCCATACATAATGGTGAAATTTCTTCCATCGAAGCTAGCGAAGAACAAGAAAAATTTTCTTTTCTGTCCACATGACACAAACTATTTAAATCTGGAAAAATTAGTAAGATGATTCTCACTGTGCACATTAATGCATATTAAGAGTATATATGGTGTTTGAACTATTAAAATAGGCAATTGTAGGTGTTTTTAGAGGGCTCTCTTAGACAGCAAATATAAAAATGTATTTTTTCATGAAATTATACATAAATTTAGGCAGCAATGGGTGATACAATAATTTCAAATTTATCAAACCTTGATTGTATTTCAGTTTAGTGACTCTTCAGTCAAGCAGCACAGTCCCTATCAACCCAAATGCAAAGAGTACAGATGAATAGCTGCAGGATTAACAAACCTTTAAACTGAACTCTGAGCTAATGCAATAATTAGCAGAAAAATATAAATCAATTAGTCCTGGCAGTTGTTTCAGTGCCTGAATGCTGGGTGTTTATAACAGTTAAACCAGCCTAGCTGAACTAAGCCACATGAGATATATAGTGTCTAAAGTAAATTTCTTTGCTCTCATTCAAACTTTTCAAAAAAAAAAAAAAGAAAGAAAAAGAAAACCTCCAATACTTGCTACCATTTCCAGCAGGGTACTTTCATTAAGCAGAAACAAATTCCTATGATTCACGCATTACAATTTTCTTCCCTTTTAATCAAACCCATTTGTAAAGGTCTCAAAAGTGATCAAAAATAATTGAATAAAATTAATTTACCTGTTTCATGACTTAACATGAATTTTTGGGCTTCAGTCAAGCTACAGATTTGCAGGAATGTGTTGTACCCACTTTGACAGCTGATTTAAAGAGGTATTATGTATTTTTCAGGCACATAGTGTCTGGAAAATACCTTCAGTTGTTATAAAAATGCAGTGTATATAAAAGAAAAACGGACATCATGCAGACACCGGTGTCCTAATAGACCCATTGGATAACATGTAAGGGGTGATGGTTACTGTGGGTTAAGAAGTTCCTAGTCTTTTTGACAACACCTTCAGCACGTCATCAAAAATGTTTCTCAATATGCAATACTGTGTATTGTGAATCAATAAAATATAAAAGTTTAATTAAATTACCATAACATTCGTCTGCATTCTTTAAAGCAGAAGTATGAAATATATTTTTTTAAAATGTGTTTTTTGCTGAATTGTTAAAACTACCAATATGTAGTGAGAGTACGGTGTGAAACGGGCAATCTGTGGAAAAACATTTAGCTTCTCCGTCTTCTCAATATGGTCCTACTGTCATCTGAAGAAATGCACTGCTTGGTCAGAAGGAACCAGTCAGAGGAGGATCTGAGGCAGTTAATTACCACAAGCTCCCCTTTTCTCTCTGCTGCTCTACTGCTAGTTTACCCTGTTCCACCACAACAGAGGCTAACATGAATGCTCAGGCTAGTAAGCATGGCAACCGATGACAAAAGATAACCAGTTTTCCTGGAATGGTAGGTTGTTCCTCCGCTATTGGCACATTTAACAGAGCATATATTCTCATGATTGACACTAAGACCTTCCTGCTGGATCTGATTGGTTGTTTTTGGCCGGGAGCTGTACATTGCTGCACTCTGCAATAAGAGCTCAGGGAGAAGGTGAATTATGGATCATCTGTAGTAACATGGTGACGGTTTTAAAAAATTTGTAGAAAAAACATTTTTGTAACAGTTACATGCTATAGCTGTAAACAACCAGTTTAGAATAAGTATGCATTGCTCAAACTTTGCTCGGCTATGAGTAGATTTCTCTGGTGTAGTTCAGCAGATGACCAGCCTTATTAGCCTTCCACTGAAACATCTTTAGGCTGCATTTAATGTCAAACGCGCCTCACATCTACCTCCTCCTCTGGAAAAGAGACAGCTGGCTGCTGCTGCTGCTGCTGCTGGAGGGCATCACAATGAGCCATGTGGCCTGAGGGATTTGAGGTCTTCAAGAAACCACAAGGACATTTGCCTCATCTCTCATGGGCCTCTTTTGATGTTTTCATCGTGTGCCGTAGTGTAGCCATACATAGTTTTAACCGCATGAAAACATAAGCATCTGTGAAAGAAAATGAGTTCCTTTTCCAGGCTTCCCTCACCTAGTCCTTATGCTGTGAAATTTGTGTATGATCTCCCTCAAACTAGTCTGACGCATTGCATAATTGCCGTGCCCATGAGGTGACCTTGATGATCAGTGCAGCTGCATCTGCTATCTGTGTACCAGAGCCCACCTCTGGGGAGTCGTTCATCTAGATAGGAGAGCCATCAGTCAAGGCTGCAATTGATCGGAGCGTCAGAAGCTTTGATTTTCTTGTGTAATAATCGGCTCATATTTGACACCCTAATGTGTAAACGGGAAGGAAAGAGTGGGACAAATGAATTGTGAAGGACAGCTTTATGCTTTCTCTGTTGCATTTATGTTGAAATGCCTATCAAAACCAATCTGGCTGAGAATGAAAAAAGTAATAAACCCCCCTTTTTAAATAATCGTGAGATTTAAACACATTTGTCTGAAAGCTGAGTCATATCAGTAAAATCGATAAATCATTAAATGGGAGCAGGCTAATAAAGCTGGTCATCTGCTTAAATGGGAGCATGAACTAGGTTAAAAGATCACCAATTCTAAAACAGATCATAATATGGTCCTTAATTTCAATCAGTCTGAGTCCTTTCTAAGGCTTTAAGATTCCATAGAAGTTAAGGTTAGCGATCCTAATTTATCAAAAAAAAAAAAAGATACTGAGCCAAAATCACATCCATGAGAGAGTTGCAAGGCCAAAACCACTGGAGGCCAGAAATCACACAAAGGTCCATTTTACATTTGCCTAAAAACATATTGACTGAGATTTGTGGAAATATACTCTGTGAACTCATGAGACAGGAATGTAACTTCCTGGAAGGCTTGCATCTCATATCTGACATAAAACCAACAGCATTTTTAGGGAAAGAACTTCATATAAACAGCTACTTTACTGCTTCAACATCCTGATGACTTGCCACTGATCACTGGTGCTATGAAATTGCTATGAAGGTTTTGGGGCAATTTATTTTCACCTACAGCCATTTTTATTCCTTTAAAAAAATTAAATTATCATTTCAAAACAAATTTTCTTGTGTGTTTTAACCATGATATCTTTGGTAGAATATAAAAATTTGTTTGACCTGAAGCGCGACATAAAGCAAAGACAGTAGAAAGCTGTGACAATACATCTTCATCAATATAATACAAGCCACGCTGCACTCGGAAGACGATAACTATGTTGTCTGTATTGCTATTTTCCAGCGAATAGAATAAGACGTGCACATTGGAGAGCCCCAAATACCAGGCATTTATTCATGATGCATTGTGAGACAGTGCCAGATTAGTGCGTTTGGTCCCCTGTTGTGGTCAGTGTGCTACTAAGACAGTAAGAGGCAAGCTGACATGTGTTAGGCATTGATAATGACTGGTAGAATCACGGCATACCCACTGGAGTGCTGGGCAAAATAAAAGCGCACAACCATATCAGTCCCAAGCATGGCGGCAATAGCCCACAACAAAGAGCAGTGTCTTGCATGCTGAGCTAAGCTGATGGGTTTTATATTCAAATAATAAGGACAGGATAAAAAAAAACATCACCAGCATCGAGGGATTGCAAAATAAGCCTCCATGTGCATGGATATTTGGTGGCTAGATTCATGGTTTATGTCTGATCTCATATTAGAAATGTTTCTAACTCAAAGAGGAGTTCAGCATTTCAAGTTAAATTATTTTTATCCGGCTCTTTGACAACACAAAGTTTCTGTCAATACATTGTTGATTTTCAGTGGCCTCTCTATATTTAATGAGGGGGAAGTGCATAACATCTCGCTTTGTTTACCAGTCCTTTTCTGTCTGCCTGGTCAATAGGTTCAATTTGATTCAGTCTGCGGGTGGGAAAATAAATTAGACTTGTAATGGAGGTCATGTTAGACAAGATTCAGTTTGCTTATATATTTGTTACATTCAAATAACTAATGCAGGCATACATTTTACAGACTTTTGATAATTCTGGGATGTAGAGCGTCGAGACAATGTTTTGCAAAAGTATTACCACTGTGGAAACTTTTTAGCATTTTGTCACATTACAATCTCAAACTTCAATGTATTTTATTGGGACTTGTATATGTTAGACTAGTGGTTAGCAACCTTTTCGTTCAGGGCTATTTCTCCCCCCCCACTGCTATACGTTTGCCTTGAAAACTATCTGGGGAAAAAAAAGCTTTTATAAATGTATGCAATATGTATTATTTGGAACTTGCCCTCAAGCACAAATACACAAAGTGTAGCATGTAAATCAATATATTGAAGAGCCACCTTTTGCTGCAATTACAGCTGCCAGTCATTTAAAATATGATTCTCAGTTGGATTCATGTCCAAACTTTGACTGGGCCATTATAATATCTGAATAGGCTTTCCCCATTATCTGTGGCTGCAT
Organism: Girardinus metallicus; assembly: GCA_903067095.1. Lineage (NCBI taxonomy): Eukaryota > Metazoa > Chordata > Actinopteri > Cyprinodontiformes > Poeciliidae > Girardinus > Girardinus metallicus. The sequence continues at coordinate 14,023 of CAEGAE010061512.1, read as the reverse complement.
GTTTAGTGTGCTGATGAAAAGCACCCATACAGAAGCTATGGTGCTTTCATGCTGCAGTGTTAGGTCCAACAAAACTAGCATTTTGCATTAAGTTTGAAAAGTACAGTTGTTCATTTTTGGCCAGTACATGGGAAAGCGTTAGCGTAAACACTCTATATGCTGAGACCAATCAGGACTTTCTCTGGATGCCTTTCCTCAACCTCTCTGCTCATTTCCTTTCCGATTACTTTAAGCAAAGGCCACTAGTGCCACAAAATCTTTACAAAAGTTCAACTACTCAATTTTGGTTTAAATTGAACAGAGTTCAGTTCAATCTTCCACGTTTTTCTTGGAGGAGACTGCACTTCTATGGCTTTATATGACTTTCTTTCAACTTTGACCTTCTTGTTGCCACTTCTATTAAGGGAATATCCAACTAATAGTAGTTGTGTCAACAAATTTATCCACCCAAACTCTATGTATCTGTAGCTCCTCTAGAGTTATTGACCCTCAGTTGCTTCCCTGTCATTTCAGGTGGTCAGCCATATTTTGTTAGGTTTCAGTTGTGCCATACTCTTTCTCTTGTTTGTAAGTTGTAACTTTTTCTGAACTGACTCCTGTGTCTCTTGGTCTCCATGAACTTCTGAGGTCTTTTCAGAACAGCTGAAAATTTTACAAATCAAGGTGGGTTGCAAAGGCCCTCGAGTGTGCTGGATTTTAATTAGGGGTAAAAGGAAGATTAAAAGGGAATGAATACAGGTGCACACTATGCTTCAGAATATTGTTTGCTAAAACAATGAAAACCATGAATAAATTTCCTTGAACTTCAGTTATTCCCTGCTGTGTGTTGATCTACCACTAAAATCAAGTAGAATACATTAAAGTTTGTGGCTATTATGTGACAAAATGTGAAAATGTTCAAGAAGCACAAATACTTTTAATCCTAAAGTAATATATTTTAACCCTTTCAAGCATATGTTCCAGTATCTGTTGAAAGATTCACTGAAAGGCCCTTTGATCAAAATATTTCTTGACATCATTAAAAAGGCATGGTCACACAGGCTCACCATCTGATTTGAGAATATTTACACCCTCATTATCACTTTGCAGATGTCATTGTGGTGCCTGGATAATTAGCTTTCCAGAACCTTAATTTAGGAGTCGGACTGTGTAACACCTGTAAATTTATATATATTTGTGGAAACAGTTTAAGTATTTAGTGCAGTGGTCCTAATTAAAATTTTATTTTTTCTGATACCAAACAAAATAATTAAAAAATAGGTATTTGTTGAACCAAGATTCAACTGAGTGGGGTCATGTAAAAATTGTACAGTATGTGTATCTTTGTATAGTCACATGAAATAAAAACATACTCATCAAAAATCAGCTGGGATGTGCAAATGACAGCAGATGCGTATAAAAACTGTTAGTTTATTGGTTATAAAGTTCACTAGCTGCTGGGAGGAAGGATATGTGATGACGTGCCTTTGTGCACCTATGATGCTGTCACTGAGTTCTCCAGTTATGCAACACAAAAGCCTGCAGTGTGTTTAAGGTGTTGCTTTAAAATACTTTTCTACACGTGCCTCCTTTTAACCCAAATGTTGTAAATTATCCTGCCCATGCAAAGAAAAAAACATTTTCATTTGGACCTTTTTAGTTGTAAATCATAGCAATCGTACTGTTTGTAAGCTTCAGATTTTTAAAGAAAGTAAAAATCCCTCTGATTATTCTGGTATTTAGGAAATATGGATCATTTGAATTGTAAAACAGGAAAAGGATGATCTGATTTAACTTAGGGGAAAGATCTCTGTGTATATATAGAGAGAGAAAAAAAGACAATTTAAATGTAATTGTCAAAAAAAAATGGGATAGTAAATCTCTGCGCCCAAATAAACAGTTGTGTGTATATTTCCACTTTTTAGGTGTGCAGTGATCCTAATCTTTAGACTGGAGGCTGGTTGGTTCAGGGGCAGCAGAATTTTAATAAAACGAAATCCAGACCCACTCAGAGTCTGAGGCAACAGAAACAGAAACCATGAGAGAAGAAACTGGTAGCAACAGAGGATAAAGCAGAATGAAAGGATCCAATGTTTATTAAGGTGGTTTTCACATAAACCTTGAAGACATAATAGTGCTTCAATCCCCGATCTGTGATTCAACCACAAAGGGGGTGAATGAAATTGAACCTCAAGCTGGTTGCCAAAAGTTATACTGAAGTAACCATCAGGTCAATAGTTTTAATCAAGTAAAAATAAAGTATTCTTTAGTGTGTGTGTGTGTGCTTAGTATATTTTTGGTTAAAACCAGTTTTTTCTTTGCTTAGTGAAGTAACTTAAGGTGGGTAAAGAAACCAGGAATTGTAATCCAAGAGCGGTTATACTTCAAAGTGCTATTCAAGTAGAAAAAAAAAAAGCCTGGTAGTAAATCTACTCATTGTAGTACTTTCTTTTGTTTCAAAAACTATTTAATAAACTATTCTCTAACCTTATGTTCTATGCAAGTTTAGCTTCATTGACTGTATTGGTATCAGTTATTGTTTCTGTAAGGCACTTTAGTGCGAAAAGAATCAATTGTGTACAAATTATAAATGAATTTGAAACTGTCCGTATTTTTTACAGTATTTTGTAAACATTGATTTAAAAAAAAAAAGGAGTAATATCTGAAGTAGCTGGATGATCTGTGGGCATTCTGATATGCATTACCCTCGTACGGACTGTCTAATAGCCTGGAAACTTGCTATAATTACCCTCCAATGACTTATGCACACCTGTTTAAATTGGTTATAAATGCCTGCCTCCACCTGGGACTCAGAGGAAGACTCAATCATGGCGAGCTGATAGGCTGTTTGAAATAGAGGCTCGAGCATTAATCTTTGCGCTCCAGCCCTCTCTTGCAGGTGTTTCTCAATACATTTGAATATTTTAGATGTTCATTAATTTCAGAAATTCAACAAAAGACATTCATTAGAGACAGCAAGCATTTATTTCTAATAATTTTAATTAAACCTTAAAATTCAGTTCTTCAGAAATATTGAATATTACACAACTGATATACAATTGATGGGTTTTTATTTTGCACAGAAATGTGGCATTATGTTTCACAAAATCATGGTGAAGACTGCTGACTTGATAGTTCTTTTGACGGTCACCCTCCATGAGAAGGATCAAGCCCAAAAGGTCATTGCTAAAGAAGCTGGCTGCCCAGTGTGCTGTTACCAAACATATGAATGGAAAGCTGAGAGAAGGGAAAGGTTAAGAAGTGACATGGAAAAGCCTTGAAAGCATTGTGAAGCAAAGCCTACTTAAGTGCCTGGTTGAGATTCAGAAGGTTCAGAGTGAGGATGGAGTCAACACTTCAAGAGTCGCCACAAACATCTATCCTGGTCAAATGTCACATTCCTTGTGTTAAGCCACGACTAAACTGTAAACAATGTCAGAAATTTTTTTACTGGGCTAAGAAGAACAGCACTGGACTGTTGCTCGGCTGTCCAAAGTCATCTTATTAGGTAAAAGCAAATTAGAAATCACATCTCAGCAATATTACAGGCTGCTCGCCTACATGCAACACCTTATTGATATAAAATTAATGCAAAAGAGCCCTCACCAAGTGTTCAGTGCATATACTAGACAGTTCGTGGACATATTTTAAATAGACAAACATTTGTCTTAAAAATTTGTTTTTCTTAACATGTCATCCAAATTTTCTGAGATACCTGACATAGCTTGTTCTATTTATCTGTATTTGTAAAACTTAACACAGATAAACGTTTCAAATGTGTGCATTAAATTTAAGTGTTTCAATTGGAAGTGAATCTGTAAAATGTACTTTTTTGTTTATAAATTTTCCCTTTTAAAATTCTGTATTTTTAATTCATGTTTTTAGATTTTACTTAACTTTTCAAAATGTGGTAAAACTATTATCTACACATTTATAGCTCTCATTCCCACTTTCAGATTCAGATTAGTTTCATTAAAGTAAGAAGTTTATTTTTGTTAAGAAATAAGATGAGCATCTACTAAAACAATGTGAAAGATGAGATTTTTGGGGGTAGAAACTATTCCATTTTTGTGAAAAATAAGTGGAAGCTAAGAATAACCGAATGCCTTTCTATAAAATGAATAGAAAAACTTTTATTGGTATTAGCTGCCTTATTGTTTAGTTTGGTATTTAAACAAAACTCAAAACAAGACTAGTTTTAAACCTAAAATTAATTCACATTAAACCTTTTTTGTTAGGTTCTTGTGGCCTGAAATTGCACAATTTAGACAGAAGTGAGATGAAATAAGAGAAGGGGGGGTGAAAGTACAGCAAAGGTCTCGGGGTCGGGAATCTAACCCTTGCCAGCTGCATCAAAGACCATTGGCCTCTGAATATGAGGCACCTGCTCTACTGCTGCTGCACATACTACCTCAAAATCCTCCTTTTTCAAATTTTCTATAATTTTCTATAATGTGTTTGTATAGAAAAAAATAACTAGAATTTCAAACATTTCTGAGCTTCTGAAGTCTGCTTTTAAGCTCTAGCAGGGATGGACCCAGTTTTACTACAGTTTATCTTTTAAATAATAGAGGACTTTGTCATGGAGACCCTTTTACTCTTTGATGTTCTGAAACCTAGCCTTAGTCATATATTTTATAAACACAGCAAACAGTGTTATTCACAAAACTACTTTCAGAACAGCCTCCTTTCAACATCTCCTAGATTATATCTTTTAAGGACAAGTCTAATAATCAATAGAAACACAAAAACAGCTCTGATGTCATCTTTTGAAAAGAGTACATGTTGTTTCCTGGAACAAGCTCTCCTCTGTAACCTGCCTTTACCTTCTGTTTCAATTGTTCACTGTTATTTCCCTAGTTTAGCCCTGACAGGCTCGTTACAATGAATTGGAGGTTCCACAAAGGAGACTTTTTACGCCACATTAGGCAGGGGTCCCACACGCTTCTTTGGAACAGAAATACAATTTATTTGGACAGAGCAGCTCATGTTGGTAGATTGGCTGTTATAAGTTCCCTTGATTTTTAGTTTTTCCTGTAGCCAACTTCTCTGTTAAAGTTGAAGTTTACTGTTGAAGTAAGGATTTGGTGCTGGTAGAGGCATTCAAAAAATGCGCAGAATAATTTTTCATAAATTATCTGTGACGTTATTTCCCTGCAGGAGTGCTATAGTGACAAAAAAGCAAAATAATTTTTCAGCATTGACACCACCAGAGGAGGTGTTTCATTATTTTTGTAAAAATGTGATTTGGTGTTCATGAAAGCTATTTTTTCCTTCTACGGGGAATATGCTGTGTCGTCTGTCAAGCAATGAAAAGCAGCTGATTAACCACAGTTGTTTAAGTGGTCCAAACACCACTGGTGGACCTCCGGGTCATCACTTCAGTGAATCAATTTGATGTGTGCCCGCATATGAAATAAGACCTAATGAGAAGTGCCTCAGTCTCAATCACAAGGCAACAGGGAGAGACAAGGACATATTTTTTTCCCCTTTTTTTTATCCAAAGTATTAGCAATACATATGCGTCTCAAAAAAGTGATTTATTTCAGTGACCAATGTGTACTGCTGTGAAAAAGTATTTGCCTCCTTAATGGTTTCACTTCTTATTGTCGAACAATTTCAGATCATGAAACTCATTAGATGATCAGACAAAAATGTGGTTTATTTAAGAAAAAAATTATACATAGGGAAAATATGTTTTCTTTCTAAACACTGTTGGTAGGAACAGTGGAGTTTGTGAAAGGGGTCCACAATTACAAGAAAATATTTAATTGTGATACCACAAGTGAAAATTGAGATAATATAATTATTATGATTTACCCTATTGTTTGGGACACATTTCTTCTTTTACCATAGTACAATTTTCACCTGCTCAAAAATAAACATGCAGCCATGTAGTAAAAGAAAGTAGAAAAGAACAAATAATTGTACAAAAAGGGTCTCAGGCTAATATTTAAAATATGGTGCACGGTTTCCTAAATTTTTGCTTGAATGTTTTCTATTTTGTTGTTCTAACTTTTGTGTCAAACTTGAGGCCTCTAGACTACAGAGTCTAGAGGACTTTTTATGAAGTCCTCTAGACTCTGTAGATACACATAAATAGAAATTTCTAAATAACAGTTCTGTGCTCAAATGTTATTTTATTAATTAAAGCAGTTTTAAATTTGTATACTGTCAAATTACATCAATGTGAAAAGATAATCAACATTATCTTAAGTTCACAGAATTATTTGTTTTAAATTGAACCACTGAAATAAATTAACTTTTGAATTATCTTATGCACCAATGTACACCTCTACTAACTGAGAATGCTTTGTTGGAACCATTTTAAAAATTGTATCCAATTTTCATGCCTCTTCCCAGACTCCATCTCCATAGCGCCATCAACATGCTCTCCCCATATGTGCTGACTGGATAAGTGCAGTGTGGCTGCACAACGCGCAATTTGTACATAAAATTGCAGGGTAGCGTCTTTCTCAGCAAGAAGGGATATAATGTATATTGACTTGTTTTGATCGAAGCTGTTTGAGGGACATTTGAGAAAGTTCACTCGTATATTTTTGCTCACCACTGAAGCCTTTGATAGTGATGGACAGGTATGTGAAGGGTAATAAGTACTGTAGCTGAAGTAAGAATGCACTGACAGAACCCATTACCTCTGCAGGAGAATACTTCACACATCCACTCAAATCAGAAAACATGAGGGTATAAATAGGAAAATGCTCATTGGCCTCCGCATAGCGACTGGAAAATTGAACATTATTAGGGTGCTATATGTCTTCTAAATGGGTCTGTGACACTCTTCTGTTTGTGCTGTGTGCAGGGCAAAGCTGTCAATCAGTGCAGAACAAGATGCCACTGTTTAACTTCAGGCTGTTGTTTCTAGACCCACTGAGACTATTACTCAAAATTGATGATCCTTGTGTCATGATGTAAATTAAAGTCTTATAAGCCAAGTTCATAAGGATTTCAGAGAGTCTGACGGGAGTGTTGCTCATTTTGATAATCACAGTCATAACTTTCTTTTCAAAACAGCCCCGGACTTTGTTTGTTCAGAGTATACGAGGGGGTGGCAATTTAAACGAAAGCGCCAAATTAATGAGGACAGAGGGATTGTTAAAGCAGCGAGGTTTCATCATCCTCTTGTGCTCTTATATTTCAAGCTTCTAATCTTAAAGTTTATAGGGACTCTCAGTAAAACTCTCCCTGCAAAAGTATTCACAGCCCTGGAATTTTTCCATGTTTTGTGACTTTCCAACTTCAATGCAATTTATTTGAGTGTACTGTGAAAGTTGGGATGTATAATTTACTCTTAAAATGTCAATATTGTATGATAGACGGGTATCTTCTCTTCACTAGACTGTCATAGAAAAACAGTGTCTTCAGTCAGAAGCTTCTTTAAATTTGCTGTAATACAAACTGCTATAGGAGATTCTTCCTTTTCACAACCATCGCCAAAAATTCTTTGAAGAGCCTTGAATTAATGAGCTAAAACATTTAATTTCCCTTTAGTATCAAAATATTTCTAAATAATACTACTCTAGCAGTACTTTAAGAAGAGCAATCATAAAGCAAAACAGCATGCAATCCTAATAGCTACATCTCATCCTATTTTCAAATACATTTATGCTTATTGATACTTTATGGAGCCAGCAGTGGGAAAAAGTTGAACTGGCAAAGCAGCAACCACAGCCAGGTTTTCTCATTAGTTTTGGATTTGTTTGCATCATAAATCAACGTTTATTCTTGGACCAACTAAATCAGAATCCTGATCAAAATCATATTTTTACCCCCTGAAAATGAACAATACAAAAGTAGTCCATTCTTGCATGGTGGCCTCAGAATTAGCTGAAAAAGCAGCCGGAGGCCAAATGATAACTCTGGAGCAGCTGCAGAGATCCACAGCTCATTTGGAAAAATTTAATAAAGGGATAACTATCAGCTGTGTATTCTGCAAATCTGACCTTTATTGAAGAAAAGCAGCAAGCAAGCCAACGTTGAAGGAAAGCCATATGAAGTTTTGTTTGCAGGCTGATAAAAGCCAGGCAGGAGAGACAGGAAACTTGTGGAAGAAGGTGTTCTGGCCAGATGAGCGAACTTTCAGCCACAATTTGTAGTAAGAAAACCAACAAAAACTCCATCATATTTGTGTTAAAATGTCAAAGTCCATTTGTAAAATTAATTAAAAAAATCTGACACAAGACTAGAGTTTCAGAGAAGAATAGGGTAAAAATTTTTAAAATGTGGAATTACCTGTTGCTGAAAATTATACCCAGTTTTGAATGAAGGACATCATACTTTACCAAACATGTAAAATGATTGCATTCCTTTTTCTCAGTTTATGTGCTACTTTGCTATCATTCTACCACACTGTGGCAGGCCTCTGTTATGACTTTGACAAAAAAAAAAAAAAAAAAAATTGGCCAATGCCGTAGTTCACTTCAGATCGTCTTTATTGTGCTCATCTTTAGGTGAAAGAAGCTGTGCAGCATATTTACACTGGCTGTCCAGACAAAACAGTATTGCATCTCAAAAGTCCATCACCTTCAGCATGACCTGAGTATAAACTCGGACTGACTCCCTGTGGTGCAGAGTCCTCTTTTATAGCCACAGGCTCCACCCACAAGACAAAAAAAATACTTCTAACTCAAGTAAACTCATATCAAATTTTATAAAATAAATTGTTTAATCATATTACTAGATAGAAACCTGCGCCTAATAATACAATATTAATTCAACCTAGTCTTGTTCCTGATTATGTCATTACGTCGTCACGTGACTCCTTCCCGGCGCGCTTTAGTCCGAAAATAGCTTTATTTGAGCATCAGGACCGGGAAAATATTCGACAGAATCGACACTGAAAATTACGAGCTAGGATGGATATGATAACTGATGCGTGTGCACCCACGATGAACCGCGCCTGTTTGTGCTGAAACCAAAGAAGTAAGTTATGTTCGGTGTGTGTAGGGGTGTGTGTGCTTCAATGTCGGCACGGACTTTACTGTAGGACTACGTCCCAGCTCGTGACGACTTCTCCGTCACACACATAAAATCGCAAGAAATAAGAGAAGTTCGTGATTGTACTGGGGGCAAAATACTAAAATGTTTGGTTTTGCAAGAATGCTTTAATGTACAGTTTTATACAAAGCAGTTTAGATCCTTAAACCAGTAATTAAAATGTTATTTTGACCTTCTCTATGTCTCTATGATTGAGAAGTTAATGTGTAACAGTGGTGAGGAAGAACTTTAGCTTTATTAGCTCATTAATCAGCCTCTTTTGTCTCAGGCAGACTTTGTTACACGTTTTCTTGCATAATCTCTATATCGCAGTTGCAACACATTTAATTATCACAGTTTTCTAATTCTGGAAAATTAATTTATAAAAACGGTTTATCAGTGGTCGGACGCAACAACTTTGAATTGTGCAAGTTCCTAAACAACAATGACTCACTTTGTAGACTATCCGAGCCAGCTTCGTCATTTAATTAATTTTTTAAAATGTAATCAAAAACAGTTTCCACCAGGCCTTCGTAACACAGCTGAATTCATTCTGAGATTAAATTGATTACAAATGGGCTCTTTAACATCATCATTTATGAAGATGTGTGATTGGTGTAAGTTTAATTTAGGGGCATCACAGTACAGGGGAAGACAGTGGAGATTTTTATATATATTTTTAAAATTGGAAACCATTTTTTTTTATTGTACCTTCTTTTTTTTTACCATTACTTACTTATTTGTGCAATTCTATCACAGAGAATCAAAATAAAACCTACTTTGCAAGAAGTTTTATCCTCAATTTCAGCACAATAACTTTAAGAACGACACAATCTCTTAAAAGAGATAATGGCTTGCTTTTTAAATTTACCTTCTTGAGAATTAATTGTTTATTTTCTGTACAAGAAAAGGTGCACTTTGTTAGGGCAGGCTTCTCACTGCAAATAAACAAGCATTTCACAATGGCTCTTCTGATTACATCCAACCCACTATCAGTGTAAACCAGGATTTAGAGGAAGTGGAGAAAGTCATGCAAAACTTATTTCTGTCCCCAGATTGTTTGTGCTTCAAAGGGTAATTTTAGGTTCTCTGTTATTCTGTGTTTCAGTGAAATTTGATGAGATCTGATGTGGTTACTGATCAGCGGTGTGTTGAGAAGGAAACTCCCTTGGTGGTTCTTGGCTTCCTCTGAGAGTTGGAATGAAATTCTAAAAAAGAAAGTCTTATCCCATAATTACAAGGCAGACATGAAACAGGTCACAAAAAGGACAGACATGAATCTAATATCTAAAACATGATTCGTATCACGAAACAGACGAAAGGCATTAAATCAGAATTATAAAGTTTACTTTGCAGTTGGCATAAGAGACAACTGCATGTTGTCTCTTATGGCTAACCATTTACATGTAGGATTTAATCTTTAAATATGAATGAAATTTCTAGGACAGATTGTCGGAGGAATTTCACTTTTATGTAGAAAAATTTTTATGAAGAACACTGGTTTCAAAACCGCCATCGGTGAAGCTCAACATCAAACACCAGAGAAAACCAACGGAGAATGTACAATAAAAAGTTGTTTCTATCTACTTATTATAGTCTAAACAGAGAAGTTGGCATCTCACCCAGTTGAGCAAAGAAGGAAAGATGCAGAAGTTAGACTGTGACAAGAACAGTGCAATGCACAATAAATGTGTATGCATCCCTGCCCTGCTCCTCTATCAATCACACATCCCAGATGATTTCCTCTTGACTCACTAGTTACAAGGAGAAACAAAAAGGAGCTGGAAGATGTTAAAAGCTAAAAACTGGAGAAGTTTCAGAGCTTACTTAATTTATGGTCTCAAAACAAAAACCATATTAAAATACTAAAAACAATAAATGTTTCTAGTTATGTCCAAATAAATCATTTTTAGGAAACACTGTTAATGTTTATTTGAAAATTGCTCGCAGGGACTTTGGACTCAAATGTGAATACTAAATGTTTAAAGCTGAATTACTCAACCAACAGAAACTCCTCAAACTGAAGCTCTCTTCCAAAAGTTGTACCATGACTATCTTGTTGAGACTTTACAATACCAGCGACACTAGCATCCTTGCCATGTTAACATTGACGCTTTTAAATTCCATGCCGTACACTACCCCCTCAGCTATTTTTCATCTTTTTTTGCATGCGACTTTAAATTATGAACCCCTGTGATGTGAAAAATAGCATTACATAGTCTAAGCATGTATTCTTTTTCTGCTACACGTAGTTTTGAGATAGGAGAAAGCCTGAGGACACGAACGGCTCACAAAGTGTGTTGCCAGCTATTAAACAAGGTGGCAGTTCTGCAGTCACATAAGCAGCCGAGGGAAACATTAGGTGTGATGATTGCTCTGCATGGTCATATAACAGCCAAGGAATATGATGGCATTTAATGGAAGTACCCCATGGTGCAAAAACAGTTCACCTATGATGTTGCTGTAATTTGGGTGTGCATCAGGAGGGGAAGTGAAATCCACTCAAAGGTGGTTTGCTAAAGACTCAAATGTATGCTTGTCCCTTTATTATTGTGATTCAAATACACTTTAGCTTGTACTCGAAGCTGATTTTTCCACTAGGGGGTTTCAGAAGAATGAGTAGAATGTACCTTGGAAACAGACACTTAGGGTGGTTCCTGTGTAAATGGTGCCCTGGACAAAGCCCTCCTTCTGGTGCCTTCTACCCAACTGAGCCTATTCTCAAAAAAAAAAAAAAAAAAAAAGGCTCACACACAGACAGATGTGTTCTTTGTTTCTACAGACACCTTTGCCCTATCATCTGCAGAATTTTATTATATTTATTAGAGGTACGCCCATCGATCGGCCACCGATCATAATCGGCCGATTTCCGTGAAAAAGTGTATGATCACGGTCTCTCTTGATGCCGATCACCCCAACCATCACCTGCATCTCATTTCGCAGCCTGCGTGTGCAGCTGATCTCCTCTTTCTTTCACACTGCGCAAGCGCGCAGCAACAAATCCTAAACGATGCAGTGAGGTACCATAACACTCTGAGAGTGAATGGGGACGTTTGCGTGTTCCGCCGAAGATATACCTCGGAGGTGAAGCACGTCAAAATACATCAACACAACGAATCTAATATGACGTTTCAAAAATAAAAATAAACACTTGACGGAGTTTGGCTAGAATGAGGCTCACTGCAGGCAAAAAAGGGACATCCGGAGCGGCCAGGTAGCAGGTAAAGCAGCGCACATCTACAAATACTCACCCGGATTAGCATCACGGTCAGAAAGCTAAACGCTACCGGATTAGCATCAGGGTAGCGTTTAAGTCAGCTAGCGTTGACTTAAACGCTACCTCGTTTAAGTCAACGAGATAGCAGTGTAAGACACTGGTTCTGCCCCCGCTGTTGGACCGCCGCTACGCGCTACTGGTAGTAATATTTCACAGACGGAGCTTCGCTTCTGCTCCACCCAGCAGTGAACTCTCACACCGAACAGCTGCTTAAAGCTGCAGCATGTAACTTAAACAAACAAACAAAAAATGATTTTACATATGTATTAAAACTTTCGCTATGTGAGGGATAATCTCTGAAAAAAAAAAAAAAAAATCGATGCCTTATGTTCTGCATAATTACTCCGCTCAGTCACAACCAGCCAATCAGAACCAGCATTAATCAGCTAGTCAAGCTATCAGGAAGTTATGATTTAGTAACTCATGATTGTTAATTTTGATGCAAACTGCATTTGAATCTGAAATAATATTTATTTTTTTCTTGACATTATTTAATATAGACAGTGTTGTGAGATTTATTTGACTTATGCATAATTAATGGTACTGAGGACCTACTGTTAAATATTTTATTTTATTGCAGGTTGTTCAGTTGACTGAGTAGTTGCTGCATTTTGCCTGCAAATATTTTGTAATTAAATTAAGTGAATTTATTGCCAGATCATTTTTCCATTTTGTCAGATCACAAAGCAGCATTTATACCTAAAGCGAAAAATTAACAATCAATCCAGGTGATTGGCAGTGATTGGTGATCGACAAAGATCGGCCTCATGGGTGATCGGTATCGGAATCAGCAGCAAAAATCTGATCGGAGCATCCCTAGTATTTATAGATATCAGTGATATAGATGAACACCTAATTTTGCCAGATTTGACAAAGATTATTTTTATTTTACTATAAAAACGTAATTGTTCAGACATTAAATTATGAATTCATTGTTTCCACTTCGACTGCTTTTTGCACATATTGCTCTTTAGCATGGACCATTTGTGTCCAGGATGTGTGGGGTCTTCAGAGATGTTGGCTACCCCTTTTGCTGACAATGAACTTGTACAAGTCCTGGATGGAGGAAAGGCCAGCCCAGTTGATTGTCTGTGCAGACCTATGTGTTTGTTGCAGTCTGAACCTGTTCTGATTTGAGAATGAGTCAATCCACACAGTGATGAACGGCCACATTACAGACTGAATGATGCAGAATAAGCGCCTGTGGAAAGTTTTACTTCTGGAGTTACTGCTGGGCCTTTTTACGAACAATTATCTATGTGTGCGGACCATCACTAGGAACTGGAAGTGATCGTCACTAGACAGTGTCATCGAGAGGGAGAGGCAGTGTTGTGGTTGCTCTCCAGAAGTCAAATGTCATCTACACTGTCTTGAGAGGTTTAAGATGCACACGGTTCTGACGGCAGCACTGGGCCTGTCGATCCATCTGATCATTGCATGCATAGTTTTATTGATATCCTAATAAAAAAAAAAAAAATAAAAAAACTGTGTTCATGTCAGACTGTTCATATTTCAATAATTGTGTTTAATTTTTACTCCAATAACCCATGTAACCCAAATTGGTCTACGGTTACAAGCAGTTTGAAAGTTTCCAGCTGCTGGTGTAACAGACAGAGAAGTGTGTATATATGTTTGTGTGAATTTTGGTCAAAATGATTATAATGATAACTATTTGTATTCATATTGAGATTTTTAATCGAAACATATGTTTGGAACCACCTAGTGGTGTGATGAGTAACTGCATGCAACGGGTCCTTCAGGCACTCTCGC
>CAEGAE010061506.1:0-19567 GCA_903067095.1 Girardinus metallicus | reverse complement strand
TTTTTTTTAAGTCCCGTGCTGCAGCTTTAAGCAGAGGTTCGGTGTGAGAGTCACTGCAGGTGGAGCAGAAGCGGCGCTACGTCTGTGAAATATTACTGCGTAGCGGCGGTTCAACAACGAGAGCAACAACAGCTAGCAGCTCGTAGACTTTAATTATTTTTCAGGTTACTTGTTCAGTTTCCTGACCATCATGCTAATCCGGGTGAGTGTTGGTAGCTGTGCGCTGCTTTACTGGCCCCTCCGGATGTCCTTTTTTCCCGCATTGAGCCTCGACGTAGCCAAACTCCGTCAACTTTGTTTTTTAAATGTCACATTAGACTCGTTGTGTTGATGCATTTTTGACGTGCTTCACCCCCGAGGTAAATTTCCACCGCAACACGCAAACTTCCCCGTTCACTCTCCAGAGCGTTCGAGTTCCTCACCACATCGCTCAGGATTTACTGCTGCGCGCCTGCGCAGTGTGAAGGAAAGAGGAGCTGAGCGGCACGCGCAGGCTGCGAATGAGATACAGGTGACCCGCGATCGCCTGTATCTCATACACTTTGTCACGGAAATCGGCCGATTATGATCGGTGGCCGATCGATCGGCACACCTCTAATAAATACATTAATAATTATTTAACAAGCTAACAGGAAATCCAAGATTCTTATCCTCATCTATTGAACTGAACACAACTGTTGCCAGTCTTCAGTGGATTTTGTAGGAATTAAAGTGGGTATTTGCAACATCTAGTAGTAGCTAACGTTGTTAGCATTAGCTGCTGGGAAGGTAGTCAGATAAGGTAATGTGTCATTCCATTCGTGAGAACAAAAACATGTATTTCTTGTCCAGTTGTAAGACACACCGGTGCTCGCTTCACGTTCACTAGCTTCTGCTTGTTAGCTAGTTAGTGAGCACACGTCTTATGTTAATTTAACTAACTAAGGCTGCTAAATATATAAAAATATCTGTACCGTCACAATAAAACCACTTGGACGGCAATGAATATAAGCTGATTACACGCAGTTAAGCACCGCACAGTCACTCTCTCTCTCTATACCACTGATATATTTGGTGATGCTTGTTGTTTAATGTAGCAGAAAATGTTTTAGGAAGGCAGCTAGATGTTCTGGTGAAGTCATTAAGAAACCAAACAAAGCTGGTTTCTTTAATAAAAACAGCAGATGAAGTCAGACGCAACTTTTTCAATGCAGCTCAGTTATTAAGGAGAAAATAATGAAGCTCATTTCCCGCCCTCCCCCCTAGTATCTGGTCAGACAACTTAATATCTCGGGTTGATGTTTGCGAGGAAGCAGAAGCGCTTTAACGCCCGCAAGTATTTGATCATTTATCTAAAGCAGGGGTGTCTAAAGTGCGGTCCGGGGGCTATTTGCAGCTCATGGACAGATTTTGTGCAGCCCACGACTCCAATTCAACATAATGCTAACTGACTCTCATATGTGTTTGATGCAGACGGAGACTTTATTTTTAACCAGGGAAAAATTATTATAGAAATTAAAATCTTACTTCAGAAATGTTGGCTACTGCACAAAGTATTCAATACTCAGGCTTTTTGCATCCTCTTGTGAGGACTCTGTATATCCAGCACACTTTGACGCATCCGGGTCTGCTTTTAATGAATGAATTAAACGTGACTATACTATTTAACACACAAGTAGCCTAATTCTTGTTTTTACTGCTCAAAATTGACAAAAAACATATTATTTTCAGTGGGGAGCTTTAGATATTCACAAATTGGGCCCTTTCCTTTAGAGGCGAACCTGCAAAACCTTTTTAAAGTTTTGAATCAACAACAATTTACACGTCACTTGCCAATATAAACTTTTTTTTTTTTTAAAAATAGGAGTGGTTTACTCATATTAAAAAAAAGCAATACAACTTAGTTTATTGTCGAGTAGGTTTAAAAAAAAAAAAGTCTGTATTTTGTTTCTTTTTCTGTCAATTTTACCCCCTTGTTTTTATTTTGGCCCTCGAGTCATTTCGAAATGTCAATTTTGGCCCATTTGACAAAAAGTTTGGACACCCCTCATCTAAAGTTAGATTGTCCATCATCACAGAGAAAAAAAAGATTTAAGAAAGATCCTAAGGATTTGATCTATAGTCAGGAGGAAAGAAAGTAGTACGCCATCCATATGGGAACAACTTAATCCAAAATATTAAGACATGAGACGCAGACAATGGTAAAACAAAAAAAAACACACACACGGCTCCCGATGCAAAGCATTCCAGACGTTCCTCAAAGAAAACGCTGCGCTGTAAGTCAGGCCACCGGTCAATTAGCTATTTTCTGTCAACAGAACACTCGATGCTGCTGTGCTTTCCAGCGCTTGTGGAAAGCACAGCAGCATCTCCAGCAACCTGCAAATTAAGATGCTCCATAACACGTCCTCCTGCTTGAAATGAAGCCCACTCCATCAGAGGGGCCTGAGCCAACCGCTTCAGGTTATTACCAGCGCCCGTTAGGGTTGAATGAGCCGCCCATCGTAGCCTTCAGCTCCCAATCCGAGAGTCCACTTCAGGCACAAAGTCTCGTAATGAAGGGGGGGAGGGAGGGGGGGGGCACAGACAGGCTGTGTGTGGCTCAGGAAGCAAACTTTCATCTACATGGCAGAAAATGTGCATGAAGACGCCTCCCCTCCCCCTCTTGTCCCCCCCTCCAAACACCACCACCACCAATCTTCCACATCTCATGCTGCTCTTAGGAGGAAAAAAATGGCAGAAAGCAGAGAGCGGATGCTCGTTTCTGCATGGCTGCCTGTGCTGAACTGTACTTCTCCCTCAAGTAATGATTGCCCACCTATGCCTCTTCTGAAGAGCCGCACCTCCTGGCTCTACGTCTGCTTCTGTCTCGCCAAGCTAAGAACGCAGAGTGCTGATTTGTCCGAAAGATTCGTCGCGAGCATACGGGCGAAACGCCACGCCACGGCACGTCACCTGGTGCCTGCGAGGAACCCGAAAGGCCCTGCAGATGTTGGCTCCAGGTCGGCTGGATTATCAGTCAGCTGAGTGGGTAAAGGCGGTGTTAGATTACATGGATAACAACACTTCCTTATTGCTCTCAC
This sequence comes from Girardinus metallicus, assembly GCA_903067095.1. Classification (NCBI taxonomy): domain Eukaryota; kingdom Metazoa; phylum Chordata; class Actinopteri; order Cyprinodontiformes; family Poeciliidae; genus Girardinus; species Girardinus metallicus. The sequence goes on along the minus strand of CAEGAE010061506.1, from coordinate 16,505 downwards.
TTACAGGGCGTCCGACCTGACAAGCACCCTCTCGAATCATTTTTTCTTTTTTACGGCGCAATCAATAACAAATCTTGACATCATGTTCAAGTGTTTCCTTTATAAAAGCTCTGAGCACCACACTTTCCCTTTTTATCTTTCACAGCCATCATTCTTTTATAGGCGTATAACCTTGGTGAATCTACGATCGGTAGATTCACCCAAGTGAATTTTGAGAAATTGAATTTTCTAGACATACTTTTTTTCTTTCCTTGTTCTTGCAGCAGCAGAGTAAATTATTTCCTCTTAAGGCCTTTTTTTCTTTTCTTCTCCCCCCATAAACTCCCTGGTTTCATCAACCTCTATTATTGAGAAACTACAGCCTCTAAGCCTCTATAAAAGCGAAGGGGAACGGTCTCCTCTTACCTGCGAGCTCGTGGTGGATCAGGTCGGCGAAGTTGGGGTCGTCCCCCCACCAGAAGAGCCACAGCTCCCTCCAGCCCTGCCGCTGGCTGCGCCGCCACACGCTCAGCACGTCGGCCTTAAGGCAGCGGCTGAAGCTGCACAGGATGGGGTCCTCCTCCGTCACCGGGAAGAGGATGGGGGCGGAGGTGGGACCCTGCCACACGAACTTCTTCCATTTGATCCCCGTCAAGTCAGCCTGCAACCGAGGGGAGAGAGGGAGGAGAAGACAGTGAGAGGGGAGGATTCGCTGGTGTACAATTCAGCACCTTTTGGGGGAGAGGCGAGAAATGAAGTGTACTGAGCAGTTTTTCCAAAGTTTATATTGTTTCTCTTTGATGATTACTGCTGTAACAAAAAAAGGGGGGGTGGAGATGTGGGGGATGCTAAAAAAAAAAAAAGGTTGTTGAAGTGTCTTGCAAAATTTGTTATAAAATTTATTGTTATGTGTCACGCTAACAAATTTTGGCTGGAAGATACACGGACTCAGAAATTATTGTGATGAACGATTATGTTGTCATTTTCACACCGACTTCCAAGCAATATACTGAAAATGGCATCATAATAATAATAATAATAATAATAATAATAATGCAAATTTGTCCCCTCAAAGATCAATAAAGGTGAACATTTAATGCTGGAACTGGAAGACTTTTTTTTAAATATCCAAAATAAATAAAACACAACAAACCAAAAACAGCGGATGAATTAGAAATAAACACCACACACAACGAAAGCCATAAATGAAACAGATTAGGACGTTTCTGTGAATAAAACAGTTAATTATCGGACAGATACCAATATGTTAGAAGCTGGTCGATGTCAATTCATCGTGCATCCCTAGTTAAATTACTCTTTACTAATTAGATACATTCTTAAGGCAAGTGGATGTGGTGTTTAATTTAGTAGCATCAGAGTAAATGGGACCGAAGGAAAAGGAACGCCACACTTTTCAGATTTTTAATTATCAAAAATATAAATAAGAACTATATTCAAGACTGATTCATCTTAAAATTAAGCATGGACTTGTGTTGTTTTTTTTACTTCTATAACGAGGGGTCTGACTTTAGAAAGGGCTTACAGGGGCGGTCGCCCAGGGCCTCAATTTTTTGGGGGTGGTCCAAAGATTTTAATGTTCACTTTTTTTTTTATTAATTTAAAAACAAACATTGTTCTTCGCGTGAAATTCACAGGCCCAAATCATGTGAGTTGTATTGTATTAGATTTTTTATGAACATACCAACATTCAAGGGTTTGAAAACTATAGCGTTACAGTAGATTTATTTGGGAACAACTTCAGCTAGGAGACGTATTAACCATCCTGCTGATGTCTAGGACTACCTATTAATATACTGTCATTTGCATTGGTAAAATAAGTTTTCATTAGTGGATAGGGACCCTAAAGTCTACAGCTCAGGGGCCCACATCCTTGTAAAGCCGGCCCTGCTGTAACATCACGAAAGTTCAGGGGTTCCAAGGAATTCACGACGGCAATGTATTTGGAAGATTTTGTTCAGGACTGTTTAGGATTACAAGGAACAGAATGTTCAAAACACATCATGATGAAGTAGTTCTGGTTCGTATAGTTTCACTGCTTTTAATCCGTATTATTGCCGATTGCTGGCAGTGGTGGAGTCTGCTTTTACGCAGAGAACCCAGAGGAGAAATCCTCGCAGGCACTAAATCACCAGCAGGGTTATTAAGTGTTAAAGCAGGAACATTACGCCCCGTTGCTGGCTCGGGCTGCTGCTCATCAACCCATGTTTACCTAAACACACGCAACACATGCCGGCTACCTTAGAACACAAACGCGACGCCTTATAGGCCCTCGCATGCGCTCCCTGCCGGCGTTCGTGGGCCTCGATTTATCCTTGTAGGCATTTCAACTAATCCGCAACAATACGGTCTGTTCATTACACAGCCGTTTAGTCCTGCTTCGTTCGGGCAGACTGAGAGAGCCTTCCTGCCGTATATTCAACCAGTTAATCCATTACAATTCAGGGGGATACCTTAACTCAAGTTCAGACGCATCGAGCGTGGAAACGTGATTACTCGTGGTTGTGGCGAAGCCGTGGTCTTTCACCTCAGTAGGGATAAGCTGGGAAATTTGTACGCCGTTTGTCATCAAGCTGGACCTAAGGTGGCTCTCAGAAACAGGTTGGTGTAACAACAACCTTCTTGCTCTGTTTTGAAGCCTAGTCTCGTCTCCCCACTCCCCATAATTAAGGCGTTTTGAGTAAAGAAACCTTAAAAAAAAAAACTCTTATCTCTGGTAACAGAAAGCTGAAGGATTTACTCTAATTTAAAAGATGTGAGCTGAAGAAAAAAAAAAAAAAGAACATTTTAAATAGAGAAGCACAAAGCAATCTGATGGTTTTGGCTTGATCGGCGTCTTAAGAGGCGAAAACTCAAAACTCGATTCTTTTTTTTTTTTTTTGATCTTTAAACACGCCGTGTCGCGCAGAGAACACTCTTGGGTGTGGAAGCCGTTATCGACTGAAGAACCCAAAGTTAGCCGTTTTCGATATCAGTTTGATGCTTAAGAAGAAAGTCGGAAGAGACGGATTTGAAAGGCAAACACATTTCCTCCGACATGTCAGCATATGTCTGTTCAGGCTGACAGAGCGAGCAAGATTTCCCGCTAGGGATGGGCATTTATTGTATCCTTTATTCCTTATATTGTGATAAAAGATAAATTCTATTTAATGATGTTCAAAAAATAAAAAAAAAAAACTGTCCATATTATTGGGATTGTTAGCTTTACTATTTTCTCCACTGTTTTTTCATTGACAGCATCAATAAATATCAATAAACTTGAACATACAAATTAGCAGTTACTCTGTGTAGTTTAGTGATACAAAGTCACACTTATATGGCTGCCGTCCTAAAGAAACGCATTTTCAAGAGCAGCGTTTGTGGATATGGTTGCAATGAGAGCCACTTAAAGTTGCCTAAAAAACATAAGTACTAAACCGCTCTTAATGTCACTTTATTCATTATCACAACAGTACCACGAAATATTGTGATAAAATTTTAAGTCCATATGTTCAGTTTTTCTGCAAATAACAGAAAAGCTGAATCGAGGCCAGAAAAGGCTTTATTTGACTGTTTCGAGTTTCCAAACACGCTGCATTTGGAAATGATGGCAGGATTTGGTTGTACTGTTAAAGTAAGAATCTGGACTCCCTAGGAAAGTTGCTCCCCCCCCCCCCGCTGGTGTTGCAAATTGACAACTGTTGGTAGAAGGGCTTAAAATATCCCAACATTTTGTGGAATTTATTGTGAAAACGACAAAAGCAACAATAAGAAAAAGTTTCTTTGCTGTCTTTTTTATGTATGTTAGTATGATTCACAGCATGACAGAGCAATGAAAGCCCCAGAAAGACAAAGACTGCTCTTAAAATACCAGCTGCACTTAGGTAGAGGAGTGTGATTTTTATCACTAAGCCACTAACTGTAACTGAATTTAATCATGTTTTTCAATTTGTAGGTATTTGTTGCTGCTCCCGTGGAGCCAACAGTGGAGAAAATTGCAAAAAATAAAAATTCAATACAATCCAGTTTTATGGAGTTTTCAGACATCATTAACTGGAATTCATCGTTATGCAAGTAAATCTAAATTCTTTTCATATAAAAATATTCACAATAAAAATAAATGATAAATGCCCCATCCTGGAGCGAAATTACCAATGATAAACCATTTTTATGCCGTTAGATTAATTACATAGATTTTAACACAATTGATCACTTTTGCTTGTTGTTGGGTTTTTGTTTCTTTTTTTGTTGGTTTTGTTTAGTTTTTTTTTTTCATGAAAAAGTCCTGACTTTGTATTTGTATGTCTCTGGCACATCAGTAAATCTGATGAACAAGCGATATGCATGAACAGCGATGGACACTGAAGTCGCTTCTCTTGGCCCAATGGAGGTTCATTTTTGCTAAAAAAAAACAAAAAAAAAAAAAAAAAAAAACGATCTGATTGAACAATGACAAGACTATTGTATGTTCAAGTTGTGCTAAAAGGAATCGACCCATCAGAGAAGCTATTCAAGGCTAAAATAGAATCTATGTGTTAAACACGGCGCAGCAGCGCAGACGTCCCCCATGCTAACGTCAGTGTCCACAGTCCACGTTTCTACAGAAAGATTCTTTCAAATTAGTTCCATGAATGACCAGAGTTTGGTGAAACACTTGAAAGCTGAATGGTTATCGTTTTACTTAATCTGATGGTAGAAAAACCTAAATATAGATTAAGAACAAAACAAAAAAGTCTTTGTTGTTGAGCTCATCCGTCTATGTTTCTCAATAATCTGGCAGCAACATTTTTTTTTTTCAAATTTTGTCAGTATATAGTTTTCGATTAATTACAGATGAACCCTGCGATTAACTCTGTTGAAAAAAAAAATGTAATTGAGTCCCACCACCAATTTGATAAAAACACTACTTGCTGTTTTTCAGTATTATTTTGTGGGTCAGAAGCGGAGAAGTTCAAGGGAATCCCCAAACAGAATGCTAGTTTTGCCGTTCTCGCGGCGCTAACAACTCACAAAAGATGCTAGAACTAGTTTAAAACGTAAACTACTGCCATCATTTGGCCATTACAAAACATAAGTAAAAACGTGTAATAACGCTCCTCATCTCCCGTGACTACTGCTAAGATTAAAAAGAAAAAAAGAACGACCTCTCATTACACAGAGGTCAGCAGAAAGGATTTGGAATGCAGTTGCTAAATCTTGTCAAAAGAATTGACAAAAAACACTTAATGACAAGTCAGAGGTTTACAAAAATTGGTGACCAGAAAATTCTGATCGATGCATCTCAAATTTTTTTTCCCGCTTCTTTCTACCAAGCACTAACCGAACGTCGATCACAAAAAGGAAAACCTCTGAACACATCACAACAACCATGGCGTTCCAGCCGTCTGTCAACCACCTTCCACACGGCGCTATCGTACACATCAATCGTCACCAGAAAGACGTCAGAACTTTGATTCAGCTGCTCTACTTTATGCATCAAACAAAACAAAGCAGACGTTTGCTTTGTGCCTGCCACCAGCAACAGAGGAAAAAATAAAAATATCAAAGTCAGGATGCAATATATTCTTGTTTCACATACGAACACACCATAATTACACTACGTGCATCAAAATGTGATCTCTGATGAGCGACCAGACTTCCTGAGGAATTCTAAAAATGCTGCCTACCCGCAACTCAGGGGGTTCAAACAGCCGAAGCGCGGCCTGAGTGCGATGGCAGCGGTGCAGCGAGCGGTTGGGCCCCGCTCTTTCCTGCTGGAGTGCGAGAAGCACTACTTTACACCTGCGCCGCGCTCGGAAACATCTGTGCTCACAATGGAAAGGGAGGGTGGAAACAACGGTTAACTGTGAAACCAGATCGTAAGCGGTGGAGACAGGCAATTAGAAGGTGAGCACACCGCATCGTCTTCACCGCCGCGTCCGGACCTCCTCTGTGTGCGTGTGTGTTATATCTTATGGAAGGCTTTTTGTTCTTCCTCCCGCCAAACTTGGTTTTTACACTTGTGTGTGCTGCTCAGGTGGGGGGGGGGGGGTATGGGGGCATGTGGGGGGACGCAGGAATCTAACAATTGCTGAAGCCCTGAAAAAACAAAAAACTAACATTTAAATAGGAGTTTCGGTTTGCGCTTTCACTACTGCAGCCAATTTCGCTCTTATAAGAGCTAAAAATCATTACGCACAAAGTCCCTCTATTTCTGTCTCCATACAATTATGGTTTTCGAGCCTTAAATTGTTCTCATACGACGATGATTAAGTGTATTAAACAGCCGAAGTTACTGACGAACAGAAATTGCCAGAAAGATACCGCTTTCCCGTTGCTCTTACAGGTCAGATCTAAATGGCAGTGAACAAAAGTGGATACAGTTAGAGGGTAATTGCTTGACATTAAAGGATAATAATAAAAAAAAAAGCTCTTCTTATATTTATATAGAAGATTAAAGGCCCCATCAGACAAACACTATGTCCTATTGTGAGTTCTTGCGTGTAAAAATGTTCCAAGTGCACATCCACTCCAAACTCAATCTGAACTATTTCAGTACAGCAATTAAACTGCAGAAAAATGTTAAGAGGGGGTCTTAAAATAATGTCTAAAGGGAAGTTATTGGCTTAGCAAAAAAAGAAAAAAGAAAGAAAGGGGGGAAAAAAAGAGAGAGTGGATTTATTGAAATCTGCATGTTTTATTTAAAGAGAAGTACAGCTGAGTGTGGAATTTATTCCATAATTTATTTTGAACTCGATATCAGATTTTATTTGGTAAATCTTGACACATTACAGATCAGAGGCAGATCAGATGGAAAACATTTAGCGCAACGCAACCTGGCTGCAGGCTACTAGAGCAACTGGTCACTTTAATACAAATGCTTCCACTTCTTTAAAGTACACCTATAAATGTACGGCTTTCTAACTGTTAGGGGGATAAGAAGTTAAAGTTTTATCGCAATATTTTGTGGTACTATTGTGATATAATGATAAGTGACGATCAGGACTTTTTGTTGCTTAATTTTTAGGGTAACTATGTGGCTGCCACTTTGTGTCACAGCAATAATAGCCCCACAAACACAAATGCCTGAAAAACATTCCTACTTGTCATACGCCTCTTTTGGACACCAGTCACACAAAACAGCGTGATTTATATCACTTAAATGTCAATTGTAACTGGATTTAATCATATTTTATAAGTCATTGGTGCTTTCGTTGAACAAAAATGGGATAAATTTGTAAAACTAACAATGCCAACAACAGTTTTGGCAGCGATGAATCAAAACTCTTACTATAAGAAACGTGTCACGAGAAACGGTAAGCGATACAATAAACGGTTTAAAGAGGAGCAGCAAAAGTTAACAACTGATTGTGTCTTCCAGGAAAGTCACCACTGTTATACAGCAACAGTCTTCAGTCAGAGGCTCCTTGAGATTCATTGTGAGACTGACTGCTACTGGAAATCGTTCCTGCCCAAAGCGAGTCTTTGAATATACTTAACTTTTAAACCTTAACTTTTAAAAGATTAATGTATAATACTAAATATGGAGCGCTAGGAAGTTCCCAAAGCACAATAAAACTCAGCGTTTTAACAGTAACAAAGCTTTAATATGCTGCAATTATACCTTTTGTTGTTAGAATAACATAATGCATGAATTACTAGTTTCTAGTTTTGATAAAAACTAAAACCTAGTTTTTATCAACTAGTTTTGATTAAAAAAAACTACTATTCATATGATAATAGTTATTTATCATATGAATTTTGATATACTTAAAAAGAAAATAAAGTGGGAAACATGTTTAAATTTGGAATATTTCCACAGAATATGCAAAAAATTTTTTGTTGTTCTCTTTACAGCCGGCTGAATTTGTCTTGTAATCTTGGGAAAAGTGAACAGCCTCCTTTCAGCCAGCTGAACAGCAGTGTGCAGCAACAGGTTTGGATAGAGTCATCCCTTCATCTCTCTTTGCTCCGAGCAGCAGAAGAAAACTCTCTCTGCACACCACTAAAAATGACTTCAACACTTCAAAACAACATTGTTGCGGTTTGGGAACGGCAACATTCCCGCCCCCCCCAAACCGTAGCCTACCTCCTCCTGGTCAGTAATCAGCCCATCTCTCCGTATTATGCGGTTCGCAGTTTCTCTCCTCTCAGTTTATCGACGTGAAAACAACTGATATCCACTTACAGGACTTACAGAGAGCGAGAGGGAGAGATCTGCATTTGAAGTTCAACTTCAAATGCATTTTCTGCAAAAGCTGCACCTACATCATTACAAACGTCTGAACAGTTGTAGTTTAGATAAAGACGTTAAAAAAAAAATGGCTACACTGTACTGAGCTCTGTCAACACTGACATTTGAACTCAGTGTTGAAGTTCCTCCTGTTTGCAGCCACCTGTTGCTGTCTGCTGCCGTTGCTCACCGCCTCCGCTGGATTTTTTGCTTTGTTGACCTTCCTTTTTGTATAAAAGTATGCAACTGTACACATTCTTTTCCTTTATCTACAAATCTACATGTTAAGCTATCCTTGTGTTTCTGAAGTGTATTGTTTTTTTAATGGCACGTCTAATTTAACATCCTTCAAGTTAGTGGCAAGGCACTTCAATACAAATTAAAACAATAACGAAAATGTTGAGCAGTTTAATGTGTTGTGCCGCTCCTGTCAGACATCAACAAGCTGCCTGTAATTATCCCTGGTTTTTACAGTGCAACTAAACGCATGAGTCAAGCAGAGAGAAAAAAACAAAACAAAACAAACACAAAAAAAACAACTGATCAAACACAGTGGTAACCCGGAGTTTGACCCAGTTCCTTGTGAGGATTTAGCCACTGTCGTAGCTAAAATACTGATTAGTGCTGCAGCCGCAGCTGCTGCTGCTCGGCTGTTGACTTACAGGAGCAGCAGGCCGCCCTCCTCGTCTTACATTACAGCTCTGGCCATGACCTTTTTTTTTTTTTTATTATTATTATTATTTTATTTTTGGTGTGTGTGACCGTTTCTGGTGTTATCAGGACTGGCGCATCTTTCCTGTGGCTGTTCTTGAAGGAAACCACCTGAATGCGCAACAAGTTGTTCCTACTTTGTAACAAAAAAAAAAAAAAAAGAAAATGAAAAAAAGCTTTTCCAGCTCCACACTTTGGAGATAAAACGAATACAGAAGACAAATTCAACTCACCATTATATGATATCGTTCATTACTGCTATTAATAATGTCACCTAATTCTGTGTTCTACAGGAGGGACAAGTAAAGTACAATTTTATGTTTTTAAATGTCTCCCACACACACATACACACCTGAAATCTTTCTTACCAAGTCTCCCAGCATTTAGCAAAAAGATAATAATTTAGGTAATTCTAACTGACCTAAAACAAGAGAAGCTTGGTCTGATTTAACATCAGATAAATATGAAAAAAAAAAATGTATTTACCTTTAAATATCTGGTTTAAGCCTTAAATATCGCTTTGCAAATGTAGGTTTTTAATTAGAGGTGCACTGATTGCAGTTTTCTGTCCGATCGCTGATTACCGATCTTTAAAAAGCCTGACCTGCCAATTCCAATTTTGGCCGATACTGATTTTATTTTTTTTATTTGAAATGTTGCTAAATATAGCAATAAAGTCTCTGGTTTTGGCAGCAGTGGGGTGACTATGGTTAAGTGCAAATGTGCAGACATGACCCGGTGAGCCAGGCTGTAAGTCAAACTTCTTTCATGGCAAATAAAAAGATGAGATATTTAGACCTTTGTCGAGGTAGACAAGATTAGCTTCACACGTCAGTACCGCCGATCACTGATATCCAAAATGAAGGAAATTGGGGTCAATTTATCAACACGCCCCTATTTTTAAATCAAGTGAGATTGCTCTTTGTTACAAAACTCTGCAATCTCAATATCAAATACTTTTAAAGGCTTAATATAGAAAGCAAGCATCAACCTTGAAACCACCAACTTGAAATTGAAGCATTTTCAAGGATTTCAAGCACCAGTACAAACTTGTACGAACAACAAGCCGTTTATTAGAAGCGAAATGGATGGATGGACGCACAAGAAAACTTCTCCAGTGATGCACAAGCACCATAAAGTTGACCAAGCTCAGCACGTGGGTTTTTCCTCCTCACCGAATCTATTAAATCTGTGAAGATGTTGTGATGAAGTAGATGTTCAGGATCTTAACAGAAATGTTCGACATTTGGCAAACAATGCTGGCTACATAGCAAAAAAACATAAATAAATGTTACCGAATATTTTCTACGTTTGTTTTCTAGTGAAAAATCTTAGTACACTTGAAATGAAACCAAGCCAGCTCACTGGTACAAGCAACGTTTTGGCAAGATATGGAAGCTTGTTTAGAGTCAAAAGTTCCCTAATATTTTTTTTTAATCAATGTTTAAGGAATGTTCTTGCCAAAATGTTGCTTGTAAGCAAGTTCGCACCGTAATCTAGACCCAAAAAAAAATAATACTTGGAAATCTTTTGTGTTTTTACGGCGTAGTGGGTCCATTCGGTTTGACGCTCATACAGGGAGTCTGTTGAAGTAGAAGTGTCTGTACCTGCTGCAAGAATTAGCAAATCTCCTCCAAAGTCATTTTTAATGAAATTTGTTCTCCTCTTCCAAGACTAAGCTACTTAAGCATGAAGCCAGGTAAAATGTTACCACATGTTACTGCGGAAAGACTGAAAGTTTGTCTTCACAGTCTCCCACCACGAAGTGTACACAGCGATAATTCCGTCAGGGGCCTGTGTGGCATCGAGCGCTTCGTAAAAACGCTGGCTGAACGAGAGCGCTAAAAGCCTGTCGATGCCTGCGAAAAGACGATCCACGACTAGACATGTAAAACACAGGAACCAGCTGTTAATCGGAACCGACCTGACCGGTCGAAGAGTTTCATTGTCCAGTGACACTGCCATAAGGAAAAACGAGGCTGTGCAACGATTAAAACTGAACATTATTGCTGAGTGAAGAAGAGTCAAAGTGAGCTACGTCCTGTGTTGTTGAGGTTTTGGATATCAGGGGAAGCACTTTAAATGCATCAAAAAGCAGCAAGACGGAGAAGTCCATTCAAATTCAATTTAAAAACAACTTCATTTATCCTTAAGGGAAATTAAATGTCGTAGCTCATATCATCCAAGTATCTTCAGAGTCATTCTGGAATGTGATGCTGTGGACAGGAAGGGTTTTTGCTAGAAGTCAGTCTTGCAACGATTCTGAAGGAGCCTCTGACCGAAGACTGTTGCTGTATGACAGCGTTACGACAGCTCTATTTCCAGACAGCGGAGACGATAGTCCACAGTAGCATGTGTAGTGGATGACGCCATCGGTTGTTTGAAAGCACTGCTAATCCGCCTCATTTGCTTTTGTCACTCCTCTTTAACTCTCTGTCAGGGCGTGTGGTTAGAAAGCCGAGTAGAGACACGACCGAGTCGGGGACTTGATCCTTGTCCATTGTGACAGATGGAAGATATTATTTGAACTTCTTCCATCTCCTTTTCAGCACCTATTGGATTTGGGGGTCATAGTTCAGGTATTATTTGAATTTCTGAGACGCTAATTAGCTGATCCCAGTTGTAAAGAAAAAAAGTACTTTGTTGCCACAAAAAAAAAAAAAAAAAGAACAAAAATCCTTCCAGATGCACAGGATCCAACATCAGAGGGAACAATTGTCGCAACGTGCCCCAACCCTAACCCTAACACCTCAACCAAAAAAAGAACCAACATGCGGCCACCAAGAGCGACACAATTCTAATAACATCATCTGCAATTCATGACAGCAGAGATGCTCAGATCCAGGATTTTTCTGATCCGAACAGGATATATGTGCCGATACCAATATGGCTGTTACCCCTGTGATTTGTCCACATATGTTAAATCCTATTTATATTTACAAGGTCAGTAATTACATAATAAACCTCAACAAACTGTCTTTCTATGAGGATAAACTCTGATTTAAAATGTTGGATCTGAAAAGCAAAACATAGACAACATAAATAACGTTTGGATCTGTGAGCCATTTTGTCGTGGATTATGCCGGGATTTGAACTGGTGGCCAGACGGATACCGGTTCTGGATCAGATCGGACGAGACTGGATTGGGGCCCATATTCTCTGGAATGTATGCAAACATTATTATTATTTATAGTTGTTTGTCAGCAGAGCAAGCAAAAGCTAATTTAAAAATACAAACTTCGATCACTGCGTTTTAAAAAGTGGCAAAAACTTGTCTTACAGTACTCTTCGCTCACAGAGACGTGTGACGTCTCTTTTCCAAACATAAATATGATTACTCAGTTAGGGAGGCTAGAAAACCTGCTTCAGAATGCTGCATTTTATATTATTAAGGAAAAACTAGAATTGGCTAAAATTGATCCCAGTAGGTCAAAGTAAGGGTGGACATTTATCGTATCGTTTACCATTTATCGTGACAAATTTCTTATAAGAATTGTGATTTATCATCGTCACGATACTTTCCGATTAATGAGTGCAATTATTGTGAACACTTAATTTACATGACTGCTGTCCAAATGAGGCGCGTTACAATTTTTTTTTCAAGAGCATCACTTTGTAGATTTGATATCTGTGTCGTGAAGTCACATACTTACATAAAGTTACCTAGAAAAGAAGTGATAAATTGTTCTTTTCACTTTTATTGTCATCACAATAGTACCGCAAAATATCATGATGAAAACTTTAAAGTCCATCTCGCCCACCGATAGGTCAAAGGTTTACAAACTGTAAGTCAACTTATTGCTTTTAGCTGTTACAGCAGTTTCCTCCAAATTTATGCGCACACAAACACACACACACACGCACACACAAAAAAAAACGCAAATTCTAGATCAAAGTGTCCTTAAATCCCCCTGAGATCGAAATGGGAAAAAAAACAAAAATAAACAGCATGCCACAACTCTGCACCCAAAGATAGCTTTGCCGTCTGCAGTTGCGCTGTTTGTACTTTCTAAATAAATTAGTTACAGACTGCGTGTAAAAATATATATATAAATAAATAAAAAAATAATATATAGAGTGCCAAAGATTCCTGAGTATTTCCTTCCAACAGCCCTGCTTCCCAGGCTGTGCGCATGAGTGTACCTCAGACATTTCCAGCCCTGTGAATCAACACGGCGTTCCTTCCTGCTCGCTTCTTACTAAATACTCATGTATGCGGAGCAACTGCTCGGGAGAAGCGTCCCGGGCGGCGTGGCCAGCGCCAGTCGTGGGGAGTTTTGGATTTCATAACGCCAGAGCCAGGAATCACGCCGGTGCATTAGCCGGGATTGTGAGGCCGAAGCCGCTGGATAGAGAGAGGGGAGAAGTTTTCCTGAGGTGACGCACACTTTATAACTTGGCGGGGTCGCGACCTCTAGTATTCTGCCAGCTAGCTTACCTTCCCCTCTGGCAACTTCGGGTTCTGGGTATGAATAGGGAACACTGTGTTCAAGCAGCTGCCTTTTCAAGATGCGAGACAACAGGTGAGGCTGCTCAAATCATGTCACAGATGCTCCTCTCCTACCAAGTTTCTTTTTCCTGCCAATTTACCTTTCCACCTCGAGTAAGCCTGTTTTGAAGCGAACCTGAAACTAGCAGGTGGTTTGGCATTTTTCTTTTCGAAAGTGACGCAAATTCACTCCCGTATTCGACGATTTCAATCAATTAAATGTAGAAGAAAGCCGCTAAAGGTCCCAGGGGTACACCTGAGGACATACCTGGAGTTAGTTCTCATGGTCTTACTTGCAATAATAACAATATTATTGCACCAACAGCACCATGCCATCCACTGAAGAACAGGCGGGGGGGGGAGTAAACTACCACAATGTGTTCACATTCTTTTTGCCATAAAACCACAAAGTGGACTCTGTTGAGCAAGTGAGTCATAACAGCAGTGGTGTTGTGCTTCGTCTCAGTATGCAGGAAAAGAGAAAGAGAGAGGGGAAAAAAAAAACAAAAAACCCGTTAGCCAGCCGGGCACGGCACTACCGACGACCAGCCTCCGTCATGTCCGTCGCGTCGTAGCCAACGCTGCCTTCAAGCGAGGTCGTAAACATTATAATTACGAGTTCGGCGCAGCGCGGTCCGGAGCCAGCGGGAGCGGCAATGACGGGAGAGAGTGGGAATTTTCTGCAGGGAAATGTTACCTTTAGGAGGGCGGACGGCTTCGGGAGCGGCTAAACGCAGGGTGGCGTTTCGGCCGCGTTGTTATTAGAATGAGTTCAATGTCAGCATTAGTAATGAGGCATTTCCCCGCTCACGTCTTCTCCCCCTTTGGGTTTCGCTGGCAGAGCTCTGCATATGTAATCTGTGCAGTTTGCACGGCACAAGAGAGGGACAGCAACAGAAAGAAAACAACTTACTTTTCCCCCCCCTCCACTCCTGCAGCATTTAGTCAGTTTATTTTCCAATGAAATTGCGTGTCAAAAAGTTAAAGTTGCGGACATTAAACTGACCGGCTGCCATAAATGTACGAGTTTCTCATAATATTGAGATGGTGTCGGAGCATTTACACAAAAATATGCAACAGAAAAGCAAAAACTATTCATACTGCTGATAAATAGCATATGTGATTACATTTATAATAATATATATTACCCTTCATTTATTCTTTTTTTTTTATTTTAACACAAAAAAATTAAACAAGCACCTGTTAGAAAATTGTTACATTTTGCAGTGCTCCTTTAGTTTTGAGCCCAATGTCTGACTGACCTGAAACATCTACAAGTCATATCTGCTGCAGGTCAGCTGACCGGCAAGGCGCAGCAGGTGTTCATGACTCTGTTTTGCACAAACTCCTGACACTTTCAGCTGGCATTTCATCAAAAGAACTTCGAACTAAAAAGCGTAGCGATCGGGTTTTCCGTGGCTGAATCGGATTTTCTCGCAGGCCTGCTTTTCTTAAAAAGTGTTTTAAAAATAAATAAATCTGCAGCTGCTGTGGCGTTTTTGATTCAACAGAGCATGAATTCCAACATTATCCCAATTCTTGGAAGGCAACACACCGTATCGTCATCTGATTTTCGATTAACTGAAAAAAACATGCATCCCCAGACCAGAGCTCTCGGGATGCAGAGCTCTGGTTCTGCTCTGCATCCCCAGAACCAGAACCAAACGAGGAGAAGCAGCATTCAGCTTCTACGCACCACAAATCTGGAACAAACTTCCAGAAAACTGTAAAACAGCTGAAACACTGAGTGCCTTTAAATCTCACCTAAAAACCCACCTGTTTAGAGTTGAATTTGAAACGTAATCATTTATGAATTTAATGAATGTTTCGATTGCTGATTCTGTTGCATGACCCTGTTTTTATGTTTAATGATGTAAAGCACTTTGAAATGCCTTGCTGCTGAAATGTGCTATACAAATAAAATTTGATTTGATTTGATTTAAAGAAATTATGGGAGAACATAAAGTTTTTATGCATACAATAATGCATCTGTTGGAGATTGACTCTTGCATCTGCACTTTAAAAAAAATGTAACAACAGTGGAGACTGTCAGCCATTTTTTTTTCTTTTTTTTCCTCCCAACTTTAACCTTTTTAAAACTTCCGCACCATAACCAGCATACAGTTAAACCTGTTGACGAGCCAATTAACTGCAACAACAAACACGCTCTCCCTCCCCACTGTTTCCCTGATCATCTGGCCAGAGGACGGACTGTAAACAGGCCCACTAGGTTTGCTGCTGTGGCCAAGAATATGGAGCAGGCAGGCTGTGGCTCCTAATGCACTGTTCGTCTCAAATGGGACTTAAATAATATCGGAGATCTCCGACCGCAGCTATTTAGGGTGATGTTAACCAGCCACAACTGGCAACACGATCACATAAAGAAACATCCAGATGAAAGGAGGGATAAGTTTCATTTCAACAGAGAGGCAAGGCATGCTGCTACCTTTTTTTTTTTTTTTCTTCTTCTTCTTTTTTGGTTTGTTTGTACTGCTAGGGGTTCTGAATGCCAACCATTATGTAATCAGCCTGTGCCCTAGTTGGTGCTGATACCAGAATATGAAGTCCAAGCAGATTAAGGCAAAAACATAAGCAACAATAACTACGTTACATGCTTTTTGTTCCACGATAACGTAAAAGCGTGGAAAAACTTTCGAGGAAAAAAAAAAAAACAAAAGAAGAAGAAGAAGAAGAAGAAGAAGAAGAGGCTTTTAAAGAGGGGCGGGCTTGTCTGGACAAGCTGTGCAGTGACACCCGCTAGTTCATTCGTGAGGTGTCAGCATTAAACATAAACAGTAGCCCTATCTAGCAGCGACTGTTCAAAGGTCTGGCAGTTTCCAACTCAAAGCTGCTCAGCGAAGTGCATCAAGTGTTTGGATTGCGGCTCCCCGCTTGATAAAACATAGTGGAAATGCGACGAAAACCAGATAGTAGCAGGTTAATAATAAACAGGGCGCCGAGGCGAACGGGAGAAAGTGCAACGACATCATTACTGAGAGGTTTGTAGTAGTAGTACGAAAAGGGGGGGGGGGGGGGGGGAGAAAAGCCTAGTTTTCCCTCCCTTAGGAAAAAAAAATGTATAATTAAATTTATGTTGAACACGCTTTACTTTCTCTG
>CAEGAE010061505.1:0-17054 GCA_903067095.1 Girardinus metallicus | reverse complement strand
CTCATACAAAAGGTGAGTCTATATTTTATTAGATTATATGTGCAATCTTAGTCTTTTATGTATGCGTGTGAGAAAAAAATTGTATGGGTGTGATATTTTTGTAGTGTATATGAGCAATTTTAGTATTTTGTGTATGTGTGAGAGAAAAATTGCATATGTATGACATTTTAATACTATATATGTGCAATTTCAAATATTTTGTGTGTGTGTGTGTATTAGGTTTTAGTAGTGTGTGAGAGACAAACCATAGTTTTCGTCCTAAACGGCCCTCATAGGGGAGCAATACGAGATATTTACGGCACCTTGTCACACTCAGAAACTCTTCTACCAGCCATGTACGATGCGCTCCGCCACCCGTTTGCTCAGACCGGGATCTGAAATTTATTGTGCGGTTCGTCCGTGAAGCTACACTTACGGACCATCAACTACCCTGCCGCCCGCCGTGTTCAGTCTATCCGCTCACCTGTACAAATATTCCCGCAGCCTCTTCCCAATGTTCAGTTGCCGTAACTCCAGGCAGCTTATTGGTCCCCCAAAACTATGAACACCCGGGCATCATCATAAATCAATATGGCCGAACTTAAAGATGGGACGTTATGCCGCTAAAACTTGGCTTTCGTCAACAACTCAGAGGCGGAAGTGAGAGTTCTGTGCAACGCAAGTAATGTTCCTGCCGGAACACGGTGCGCTAAATAATAAAACATAAATGAACGAAGCTTCGAGGCAGGTACATGTTCCTCGAGGAATTTTAATAATCGAGGTACTCGAATCAATTGAGGAATCGTTTCAGCCCTAGTTTTAATATTTCAACATAAAGTCTGGAAATACAAATATTTTTCTGTAGTTGTTTTTTCATACTTACTCACACCGTAAAAACAATCAATTCAAACTCACCATATTTCAGACAGTGTAGAAACCCTGGTTTTATGTTGAACTTCAACATAAAACCAGACTCAGATTTACTGTGTTTTTCACCAGTTTGTGAATTTAAAAACAAAGACACAAACTCAGTTTCTAGGAAAATAAATAAAAGTCCCACAAACCTGCAAACTTTTCCAAGCCTAGAATTCTGTCGTGATCTGCATCACCAAACACAAGGTCTTGTTCTAGAAGGAAGTCTGTGTCTATGGGAAGGTTTCCAGGAGCGTCAGCAGCTACACCATCTTCAGAATCCACTGTGGTCAGAAAAAATAAATAAATAAATAAATCATACATTTAATGATTTGAAATATTTGAAGCAGTCCACATAAAGCCTTTGGTGTTTTCTCCAAAGACACTAAGGTAAACAAAAACTGTTAACAGCGGCCGAATGTTGCTTTTTTATTGTAACTACACCAGATGACACCTTAAAATTTAATTTTGTAAGATTTTATTACAGTTTCATAATGTAAAACTGACTCTTCCATAAAAATGTCACCTCTAATTTATGTCAACAAAATTACTGGCACCTACATACTGTAAAATAATAGTAAATATCGCAATGTTTTGAAGAAATTTTCCATTTTCACTTTACTTTTTTTAGGTTGATAAGAAATGTAATCTGTGACTTTCTTTTTACTCAAGGGTCTAAATGTGACATGATACATTGACTTCTGTTTGCCACTCTTCAAAATAGGAAAGAGAAGAGATGATGCTCTTCCAAGGAAGGCAGATGAGTGTTAAATCTTCTTACGACAGGAAATGGCTTCATGAAATTACAAATAGCTTGCCCATCTCTTCCTGGAGAAAAAGCATATTTTTACCATCCAAAATGTAGATATTTGTAATTTGCTAAATGCTGCTGAGACTTAGATAAGACTAAAGCTTGGGACACACTACATGACTTTCACAGTATTTACAGATTTTGGAAAGACTGACTTCACACTAACAGTCTTTTGCAACCGAAAACCATAACTAAACCTGTTGAGGGATTCCAGACTATGAAATTTATCAAAACAGCTAAATCTAGGTAAACACATCAAATTTCCATGGGCAACATTTTTAAGGGTAAAACAGATCCATAGGAGGGGCTAAAAGAAGATACTTTCAAAATTTGTACAGGCTGTACTTCTGCGCCGACCCCCCTGCTTCTGGGCCGATTTCTTTTTGAAAGGTCCTGAGAATGTTGGTGTGCATTAGCCTCTGCCAGGAAATCAAAAAACAGTTTTCAATGGACCTTTCAGCAAGATAGTGATCCAGAAAAAAATCCCCAAACTAAACAGAAACGTTTCACCGGACATAAAAAGTAAGTCAGCTCATCCAACGGCAAACTTTTGGGTGAGCTGAAGAAAAGAGAGCACAAGAGGCAACCAGGGAGTTTGGATTATCTGCAAATATTGTTTTCACTTTACGAAATCACTTATAGAAATACCAAGTCCTCTCCTAATGGTAAAAACGCAACACAAAGTATGAAGACTACACAAAAGTCCTTAATCTAAAAAAAAAAAAAAAACTCATTATGTCAGGGGCATACTGAGTGTATGAGGAATATATCAAATACATCGGGTACAAATAGTCATATTCTAATTTGACATCAAACTACAAAAATGATAAAACACAAAACGAAAACAGAAAAATCTTACATCTTCTAAAATCCTCTCTGAAGTCTTTTTTAAATGAGTTTGAGAACAGCCCAGTGATAACTGAACAGCTGATCTTCGAGTCAATTTGATGTGAAGACATGGATCGAGAATAGAAACTGTTTCAAATGATGGTTCTGTTGTTTATGACTTATGTAAAAACAACAATAACAGTCAACTTTAAGAAGATCCATAGAGCACCTACACTTGACTGGCTGTGGATTCTGCTGTTTTTTTCTTGGCATCTTCCGGTCAGCCTCTCTCTTCTGTCCAGCGTCTTCTTCCAGACTTCCACAACCATCAGCTCATTGTCATCTGTTCGGATAAAATATTTTGAAAGTATCTAATTCCCCAATCAGCCACATCATTGTGCGCATGCACCTAACATCCAAGCTCCTCTCTGAAGGTCTGTGGTCCTATCAGGCACCCGCACATTTGCTGCAGCTTCCATAGATGACAGACACTTGACTGGACTGAAATCTTAACAATTTAAAGGCCTAGTCAATGTCTCAAATAGGTTTTGAAGGTCAAGCCACTCACAAGCAAACTTGGACTTTTTATTCTGCATGATCAAATGCTCTCAATTATGCTACAGTCATGGAGAGCAGGAAGGCATGGTACTTACATAATTAGCTAACGATTATTACAGTCCAGACGATTCTTCGCAATATGCCTGAGATGTACATTAACATTGTAATAACAATAAGTTTGTGACATACTGTGTAGCCCTAGTGGGCACATTATCCTGATAAACGAGGGAACTACCAGTAGGGAATACTGTTCTCCTTTAGGGAGTAACAATTTAAGTGAAAGGTGGAAAAAGCTGTGTCCAGAACTTAAAAATTTCCAAACAGCTTTTTTTAAATCCTCCAAAACGAGCCAGATTCTTCCGATGTCTTGAGTTCAATTTAAAAAAAAAAAAAAAAACGGATCACAATGGCTGCACACCGCACACATTATTACCCAGAGCTACACAAACAAAAGCCATCTCCTGTCTCAAAACTCAATGGGCTGTACTGTACGTACAGTGCTTTGAATAAGCATCCGTACCCCCTAACCTTTTCACACGTTGTCATGGTACGACAAACTATGATTTATCGAAAACAGATAGACCTACACGTAATGGTGCATAACTTAACTTTCACAGGTTTTTTTTTTTTTTCTGTACAAATAAAAATGCCTTTAGAAGTCACTTAATTAGGAAATTAAGTCCAACTATGTATAATTTATTCTTAGTATAAACAACTTTTGAAGGCCTCTAATGTTTGCTTGATAATTTTAGTAAACAAGCAGCAGGTCAAACAGAAAGTTGTGGAGAAGTTTAAAGCAGGGTCAATGTGTACAGCGATGTACAAAGCATTTAACATCTCACAGAATTCAATCCATTATTCTAAAATGAAAAAAAAAAAAAATGACACAACTGCAAATCTACCAAGACATAGTAGTCTAATCAAACTAGCACTAGGGGAAGGAAAGAATTAATCTGACAAGAGGCCCATGGTGTCTCTGGAGGAGCTGCAGAGATATTCAGCTCAAGTCAGAGAGAAGCTGTCTGCAGGACTTTCATGCACTCCACAAATCTGGCCACTTTTCCACCCTTTTGTGGAAAAGTATCAAGATGAAAGTCATTGTTTGAAGTAAGCCATATGAGGTCCTGGTTAAATTTGGCAACAAGCCATACGGGGGAGACAGTACAAATCTAGAAGGAAGTTTTCTGGTCAGAAAACCTTCCTTGCTGATGTGGCCAGCATGCAAGCCACTATGTGCCGAAGAAAACTCACACTGCATATGACCATGAGCACAACGTCCCTTACTGTGAGATACGGTGGGAGCAACATCATGCTGTGGACATAAATATCTTTAGTAGGAATGGGGGCGTAGAGGGTGGAGGGGAGCAAAGCTGATGTGAAGATATATGGAATCGAACACAGGGTGATTCTGGAAGAAAACCTGCTTAAGACTTCAGATCGGGGAAAAGGATTAGCTTCCACCAGGCAGGAATGAGTAACTATCACACACTTCATCGTGATATTAAGGGAACAACAATAACGGTTTCCTGATTCCTGACCTTATAGAAAAAACTACTGTTACAAATTTCTATATTTATATAAAAATAAAGATAGATAGATAGATAGATAGATAGATAGATAGATAGATAGATAGATAGATAGATAGATAGATAGATAGATAGATAGACTTTTCCATGAGAGCAGAAATAAAGCCATATATTTAAAACTATAATTAAATACAGTCTGCTGTGTTACATGTGGTGAACAAATAAACTGCACTACTAAATTTATTTGGTGTCCTGATGTACCTGATTGTTGACTTTTGTTCTTGTCCGAGCCATACAAGCTGTTGCTAAGAACTACTTATTTTTAATTTTTTTATTTATAATAAATGCTTAAAAACAAATCACAAGATACTTTTAAGTCCATTTTGCTTGAACTACACCCAGTACAGCCCATCAATTGCCTCTATAATCTGTAAACTGTTACAGTAGTTGGTAACTCCAAATTGCCAAATTGTAAATTCATTTACACTGGGAACCTGAGAAAAAAAAGTTGTTTTTTTTTTTATTCATCTTAAGACCCTTAATTTATAAACTTTCACTAAAACTGACTTAGAGTTCTGTTTTCAAAACGTAAACAAAGTGATATTTCTAGCCAGAAGAATGACCTCAACGGAACAATTTTGATTTCATAATATATACATGTGTATGTCGAGAACAATAAACATCGTGGTCTTTCTTGCCTGCTCTCAAGAATCTAGGATCAGTGCAATTTAAGGATCACATAGTCTAGATTTGGGAAGGCAATTTAATATCAGAGTAGTTTTTTTTTTTTTTTTTCCCCCACCGTAGTTTATGTTACCACGTTACAATGAACAAAGCTGAAACATAACAGCTGAAAAAAAGGGTATGAACCACTGCAGGGCGCATTCTCAGTTCCGTGTGGAGCATGTGCAGAGCGTAAACAAAAGCCATTAAGATGCTTCAGCAAAAATGGCTAACAGATTCTCTCTGGAATTGTAAGGCAGCATGAACAAGTCATGTACCAGGCAGTAAAACAAAGCTGAAATGCCTTTATTTACTGCAGGACACAATTGCACAATGCAAACATGAAAAAATGTCAGCAACGTTTCAGTGTCCGCTGTTAAGCAGTCCAATGAGAAGCTAAACTTCAAAGTGTCCTCGTTATTGTGCAGTAATGAGTAACAAGAACCATCTTTAGTGAATATTTCAGCAGCAGAAAAACATAGTTAGCCGAATAGCTAATGTCAACTTCACTGGTTAGCTATCAAGCTAACTTACCTAGATACCGTAAATATTCCAGTCGAGGGGAAAGGTTTTTATCTGCGGTAAATTGTTCATTAGACGAGAAGAATATTTCCTCAAACACCCGACATCTGTAGATCCGCCATTTCTTCATGGGCTGCGGTGACAAAGAAAGGCAATTAATGGTATTTTTCATAACTTAATTGATTTTCTGACTCGCCTGTAAGCCAACGGTAACAACAGCTACTACAGTACTTCTGGGTTTTGCCTTTCAGAGTAAAAGCAAGTCAGCTTTCTTTTCTTTTATTCAACACTCAAACTTTGTGGTACTTTGTACTTTTAGATGCTGTTTAATTGCTTTGGTGGTGATTTTCCTCGGTATATTTGGGGGAAATGTTAGAAAACTGTTATTCTAATTTGCCCAAAACTTACCTTTGTTTTATATTTTTTTGTTTATCCTTCAGTCCTTAACCTGAAATAGTAATTTTCATATATTCTACCAAAGTAAAAAATAAGATGGTAAATCTATTAGTGTAATTCATTAGTCCAGACAAAAATGTCATTATTCTAAATACATACATTTAACACCCTTAATCCAAATTAGCCATTATTAAATTTAGAGTGCATTTTATGTGCATTCATTTGCCTCAAACTTTTTCATATTTTGTCATATTACAATTAGCAATTTTAATAATATTTTTATGTTTTCCTGTTGAAGCTGAGCATCTTTACGGCATGATGCAGCCACCACAATGTTTCACTTTGGGGGTGATGTATTTAATGTAGAATATGTGTACAATATGTGATTTTTAAAATGTTCTACTACTGGACATTTGTAGAACATGGTATTCATCCTCCCTGAGTCAAAAGCTTTAGAAAACTACTTTTAACTGCAATTACAACACTCAATCTTCTCGTCTTGAAACATCGCTACCAACTTTACACAACTGGAGACTAATATTTGTACACTTTATTTGTAAAGCAAGGACCAGGTTGTATAGAAACATTAATACTTAAATCTAATTGGACTTTAGTCTGCACTTTGACTAGGTCATCCTTACATGATTATGCTTTTACCTCAGTCATTCTATTTGACTTCTGGCTATAGTCAAATAGAATGACTATAGCCATTCTATTTGGCTATGGAATGGCCAATAGAATAACTATTGTCTGGTATACTGGTAATTATTCAGTATGCAACTCCACCCATTTTCTCATTAATTCACACTTTTCTGGTCGACATCTTACTTTCTCTTTAACACATAGCTTGTAGCCCAAAAAGTTTGATTTTGATCTTACCTGGCAAGAGCTTCGTCCTCACATTTTGGTATGTTCGCTATGGTTACGTCTTTTATTTTGAAGGTTTGTGGTTCAAACCGGATGTTTTGATTTTCCTGGCGGGATGAATCTTGACTATTGTGCACCAACATTTTCTTTCCGATTCTAAAAACATTTCCGACGGCTTTCTCTCAACATCTGTTAACTAATGTTAGTATTTCGGTCAAATGAGATTAGGGGATTATGTGAATGATATAATATATAGTACACATCGGGTATGCAAACCTCAAAAATATAAACGCATTATGGATTTAATTCTATTTAAACCGATTAAAATGCAGCATATTAATGACTTAAGTTATGAAATTAAGGTTAAAGGTCTTGCAAAGATGCCTTTAGACGTGGAAAAAATTGCTGTGAAAATAGATCTGTAAAGTCACTTTTGAAATTGTCCGTTTATAATTTTCAAAATAACCAAATAAATTCTCAAATTAAATTAGGTCTGGATTAAGTCACCTTGAAATTAGTCTGGTAATTATATTAATTAACAAACTATCTCAAGAACAAGATAGTAGGCCTTTTTTATTTTTAACTTCTTTGAAAATTGTTCAACAATACATAATAATTTAATACAAACATGGCTCATGACTTGGAGTGCATTTGTAACATTGCTGTTTGTACTAAAGTACTCTTACTATAGATAGCACTGCAACAACTCCTGTTATCTGTGGTAGGTCAGAGACGAATACTACAGATAAAACTGAACAACAGCTTATCAACGAGACTTGAAGCGGGGTGAATGTAGAACACTGCAAGAACTTTGAACACATCAACTGCAAAATGATGAAATACTGGCTAAATCTGGTCTGGTTTAAACAACTGAAGGATAGCAAAGTGAAGGTTTATCAGAATTTCTAAAGAGGCCGTGTTTCTTAAAATTCTGTGTCATTAACATCCCCTTACTGGTAAGGGGAACTTAAATGACAGGCGTAACCACATGAACCTGCTTAGAAGAGCCTTTGTAATGCTATTTTGATGTGTGGAACATGGAGGAAGAGTTTGAGGTCTTGGAGATATGCATTCTGTAAAATGAGAAGTCATCTTGAGGCCCCTCTGCTAGCCTGTGGGCCCTAAGCAGCAGCTTACTTTGCCTCTGACTGAGTGTAGGCATGTTTTTTTTTTTTTTTTTTGCCTCAGTTGGATAAGTGCCACATGGAGAATGGCTTTGTTTTTACATCTTTATTTATATATTTATTTTAATAAAACCGTATTTTTTTCTTCCACTTCACAACTGTGCTGTGCAGTACTCTGTGTCAGCCTCTCTAAGATAAAATTTGAAAAGTTGGCAGTAATGAAGCAAAACGCGAAAAGGGTGTTAAAACTTCAGCAATGCGGATGTTATTTTTGGAATAGCAGGCATACGGCTGTGGGGCTCAGAGTGTTTTGTTATGGGGCTGGTGTGGGAATTGTAAATAGGGGATCCTGGGATTCTGCGTCACTTTTCAGGCTGCTGTCACTGCAGTGTGCAAATGCCACCGGGTTGCCACCGCTAGACTGGCTCGAAGACCCCTCTCCTTGTCGAGCTGACCACCGTACCCGCCCCCCTTTGCCCCCTTCCGCTCTGCAGCTTTGTCCATCCCATGATCCGCTCTTTGTGCGGCAGTAAAGAGGAGGAGACGGTATCTGTGCTACTGTTCGCTCCTGGATGGGGAGGAGCCAGTTGTGGATCGTGTACGCTGCATAAGAGAAAGAGGCGCTGCATAGGAGGGGGGGAAAAAAGGTAAGAAAACGGAATTTTTACGCAATGGAAATGATTTAAGTTTGATCCGCTGCGGAGGATAACATTAGGATGCGCAATCGGACGGGTTTGTTGTTGTTTTCAGCCGAGTCCATGTGGGATGCAATGGAGGTAGAGGTGAATGCGACTGTGCATCGCCTGTTAAACATGCCACTCCCTGCAACAGCACGCTGATGCGCTGGACAAACCCCTTCGTAAATCATTCAAAAAATGTTTATAAAACATGACAATAACTTTGAAATACGTGAGGAGACTCTGAAGGTCTGATTTTTGTCGGTGTGCTATTATAGCTCATTATATCTAAAGCTGCACGTCCTGTATAGCCTTTTGCTGACATGGGCCTGGTTAAAGAGAATTTTGGACATAAATTGTATAATTAAATGTATCAAAAACTTTGGAAGGACTGCCGCCCTTTTTGTACATTTTCATGATTCAAAACGCCTTAATAATAGGCAGTGTTTCAACATAGTTTCATGACGTGGTGACTTAATAGCTTGTAAGGCAGCATATAACTACAGGCTTTCAGAGTGGAGCTGTGTGTTTTGGTCAGGAATTCCTCTGAAAGCATCAGTGTGTGTGTGAGTGCGTGTGTAGGCTGAGGTCATTCTCATGTTTCTAAAACCCGCATTGCTGCTGTGGGCATGTGTCCAGCGCACAGATATTTTTAAATGCCAACGGGTTTCCCTCTTCTGAGGCTGCAAACATGGCCCTCAAATTCAAATGCAACTTCATCATTAACAGGTGTCAAAGAGGAGGAAAGAAAAGACAAAAACTGCTGTAAAGAGAGGAGGTCAAGAGAAAAGCCAAAAAACCTGTTTCTTTTCCCTTTGAGAGGGTGGCGGGGATTTCTAAGGAGGACAAGCAGCTTCAGGGCAGAATTCAGATTGTGTAACAATCCCATCTGTCATTGTTCTTTTACAACACTTGCAATAACATATGTTCTGTGCATGCTGTTTTCAGAGTTGTGCAATTTAAAGACATTATTTCCACAAGCCCCTATGAGAATTTTGCTGTAAGCATGTTACATTATGCATGACCTAAAATGGCATTCTGCTTACACAGATGCAGGTGTTTCACCCTCTTGCACTTCTTCAATATATTGTTTTTTTGTTTTTAACCGTCCAATTCTTAAAAGCAGTAAAAGTATGAGAAGCTTAACTCATACTTTTGCTTAGAACAGATTTGAGGAAAAAATAAAAATAAGACAGTGGAGTTCTTTTTAAATAATGCTTACTTTTACTCTTTCTGTCTTTGGAGTTTTTTTTTAGCCTTTAGTATTTCCTTAGCGAATGACTTGCAGCTGCATTAGATGTCAATCAGGTGATTTTAATGGAACATACAATTCGTCCAACGATGTTTGGTTCCACTTCCCCAAAGGGGTATTAAAAGAAAATGTTTTTTTGTATAAAATTGTAAATTTTTTCTTTACATATAAAAATGTTTACTCTTTCGTTTTTGTTTTTTTTTTGTATTTTTTTTCTTTTTTTGCCTGTAATGTTTTCCGATGAATCATGTCCAAGTCTGTGCTGCCTGTTCTGAATAGACATATTGAATCATATCCAAGTATAAAAGCTGCTCTGTTATGTTATGTGGTGGTGTGAATAAGTAAAACTTTTTTTTTCATAGAGCACCTTTCAAGATAAAAATCACAAAGTGCTTCAACACGCAGGAAATAAAATAAAAGTTCACAAAGCCAAACTAAACAAAAGCAGATAAAAAAAAGACCTTTGTTTGGTCTTCAAAGGAAGTTAGTTCCAAAGTCTTGTCATTTTTGTTTTATTAGTTCAAAGTAAAATATAAGTTACATCGTCACATTTATGAATTTAGCCTGTTTTAATGAAAAGTAAGTAAACTGTGAATTTAGCTGCTGAAATGAGCAAAGGTAGAACAAAACATAAACTGTTTTTATGTTTTGTTCTGAGTCGGGTTTGTTCAACAGAAATCTACTAGAGAAAGCATAAAGAAGAGGTTAGTAGAATCCACTAAATTTCCACCGATTTACAAACTGAATTGGTCATTAAGATGCAATCAAAACCTGCAGAAATCTTGATCTCTGAATGCATTATGAGCTTAGATTTATTTGAATCTTAATCAGTGTATCTACCAGGAGTTATCTTTCTTTCTGTTCCCTCTTTTCTCTTCGTATGTCTCTAACTTTGGCTAACAAAGCCTTCAATCCAAGCAACATCAGGAACAGGTAAAGAAAATGTTTCCATAAAAGGGAAATTCTACCCCAGGTAATTGGCCCAGAATGATTTTTTTAAAGCATGTCCAAATGAATTTCAAAAACTGATACTCTTTGAAATATCAGTTTAGTTTTTGATACTCAAAAACTCAATATCAGTAAGTAAAGTAAATTTGATGTACTTGATTACAAAAAGGCCTTTGGCACTTTTAAAACATATTTTCCAGCATACGATGGA
The DNA here is from genome assembly GCA_903067095.1 of Girardinus metallicus. Taxonomy (NCBI): domain Eukaryota; kingdom Metazoa; phylum Chordata; class Actinopteri; order Cyprinodontiformes; family Poeciliidae; genus Girardinus; species Girardinus metallicus. The sequence goes on along the minus strand of CAEGAE010061505.1, from coordinate 5,720 downwards.
AACATAGTAAACATGGAAAAGCATAAAGAGTTTTGGCTTCAATGTTTTTGGACCTTATTGTCTCTGCCAACACTCCCAGTCACACCTGCTCAGAGAAATGTGGAGCAACAGATTGCAATTATATAGTAAGCGTGGAAATCAATGCTTTTAAATTTTTTTTTGTTTTGTTTTTCGTCTTCTTTTTATCCACCGTCCCTCCCCAGTAATACTGCAATTCCTGCTGATAGTAACATTAATGAGAGGAACATAAAAACTTCTAAAAATATTGGGGCTAAAAGAACATCTGGAGGAGGAAAACCCATTATGAGAGTAACTCAACATGGTTCTGGACCCCGACATGTTTGATTTATGTTCAAGATATTCTAGGTTTAGGCACAGCTAACATACTATTATGTTTCGGAAAACATTAATTATAAAAGTTTTTGTGTTCTGAGAATAAGAGATGTAGGGATGTGGTGAGTGCCCCCAAACAAAACCTTAGGAAACATTCTAGATTTTAAAACCTGGAACATATTTGCACTGAAGTGCAGAGACTTGCTTACAGAGCACTAAGTGTGATTATCTAAACAGATGTAGGAACGGTTCCTAACCATTCAAGGTAAAGGAAAACCATTTATCCGCAGTTTGGCTCTGCTCCTCTGTCTAAGCTGCTCCCCTGTTTCTGCTGTTAATGCTGTTTCCCTCGGCTGTCTGAGGAATGGCTCCCAGAAAGCAGGGATTTTTTTTTTTACACTTTTTATTATCTGTTCAAAATAAATAGATAAATCTTATATCTGCTTGCTCGTTCTACATCATCATCTTGTTAATAACACTTTGAGAAATTACACAGATACCTGGTAGGTGATCATGCCAGCAGTGACCTGGCTAGCGTTAAAACCTGAACCTAAATTGCAAAAAAAAAAAAATAAAACCTGTGACAGTTCTCAAATTTTCTGAATATAGTGATGTGATCTTGAGAGATGATAAATAAAATTTACAACATGTAATTACAGTTCTTAGTAAAAGTTAAAATTGATTAAGTATTTGAAAAGATCTGACTTCCAGCTTATGTTGACACATTTTGTATCAGTATCAGACATTTCTCAAATGACTATAGTTCAAATTTGCTTATTTACATATCATTAAGTAATTACTCACTTGCATTTTGCAAGTACAAAATGCGTCTGACACAGCTTTGCCGAGAAGTTTGCATAGATACAACAGAAAACATTGGTGATCAAATATTTGGAAGATTAAAATTATAATAATATTAATAATAAAACCCAGAAACTTATTCACAATGTGTCACCAGAACTGCACTCTGGTGCTCTTCCTGGTTCATCATTTGTTGTTGCTGTATGGTGATTGGTCAGATAGTATTTCCAGACACCGGAAAAACATGCATCTAAAATATTGGCACTGACCATCTGTTTATGGTGCCAACTTTAGGGGAGCAACTCAAAATTATATATATAATGATGCGCTTCTCCAGGAAGAGCCTGCTGTTTCTGGCGATTTTTAGCTTATCCGCAGCACTGCTACGGAAATACATGTCTAATCTCAGTCGCATTCAGTATCACAGTAAAACATCTAAACGCATATAAAGCAACGGCGTTCCAAAAAGTTTTGGTGTAAAACTTTTCTTCGTTAAAGATCCAAGATTTGTACTGCTCTGCAATTACAGAATCACACAACATGACATATTAGATCTTGAAATAGATGATAACCTTTAATTATCTCAAATTTCATGGCTTATTCCATTGTCCGGTTCAATGCGGTGCCATGGCGACAGCCATTTTAATTGGTCCAGAGTTTGGTGAATCACATCATTCTCTCCTTGCTCTTTGGGCCTGATTATAAAAGCTCATTGCTGCCTGATGGAGAGAGTGAGTTTTCTTGGCCAGCTCTGCTGCCTTGTCTATGCTTTGTTGTCTCTCAGCGTTCTCTGTCAGCTGGTCACAGCTCTCGTCCGTCTGCTCCGTGTGTCTCATTGGCTGTGACCTTATTTCACAAGTCTTGAGACATAACGATGGGAAGATCATAGTGCGGTGATCCCAAAAACAAGTACTTCAACTTGAATTGCAGACTTTTCTGGTTTTTTTTGTCTATTGTTATCCCGCGGGTTATTTGTTGGCTGGTTAGGCCTCAACTTATTTACAAAAGACAATAAATGCACTTTCCGACACCCAAAGTGTATTGTATCACTGATGAGCATTTCTTACATTAGCTGGGTAATTAATTATACTACATGCTACGACTTGCATTCAGATATTTATGAGTCTGCAGCTTTAAAGAAAAAGGGTTGTATCCTTTCTTGATTTTGTTGACCAACAGTCCACAGCAACAAGTGGAGCTCTACGGCAATCTGTCCTCCATGTAGCAGAGGAACATTCTGATTATTCTTGCAGTTTCTCTGGCATCTCGTTAAAGTGTCTTTTAAAGAGCAGAATTGATGTGACATAAAATTGGAAGCTGTGACCTTGCTATATTCCTTATAATCAATCAACCGAGACCAAGAGATTTAGAGTTTTGGTGAGAAGAAAAATATCACTGTGGTCACATTTTTTTCCACGGAGACCTTCTGGGATGGTTTTGTGAAGCAAACACATTGTGTTGAGAGTCCCCTGGATTCACTTCCAGCCTGTCCTTCTGCAGAGCAGATGTAACATCTTTGTGGAAAGCTCTTCTGATTTACAGCCTTCAGATTTGTTCTGGTCAGTAATGACTAGTTTAGTCCAGCTTCACAATGTGCAGTTGATGTTTTGGCTGACAAGCCATCTGGCTTTCCATCGTTTGCCTTTGTGTTTCTTATGCGTTCTTTTGGATGACTTTTGTTTCATATTGTGGTTTAGATCATCATCAGCTCTAAATGTTTTAGAATGTGATGGGGGTTTGCACTACCGTTGCCCATTAGTTTCAACAGTATAAATCAATATACATAAACAACTTGCAGTACAGACTGTGAAAGTCTTAAAAAAGGACTTGAGCAATATAGAATGAGTATAAAATTGCATAAACTTAAGAAATGCTCTTTAATTCTAAATTAATTCAGTGATACTAAAATATGATGTATTGCACAGACGATGCTCTCACTTTAGATTAGTTTTCATGCTACTTTTATTTTTTTTTTGCAGGGAAAAGGACTGTTGATGCTGCAAGAAGACCTCAGCTCGAGGTGGTGGACAGTTGAGGGCTAATTTTAACCATGTGAATTTCAGTTCAGGAGGAAGCAGAGGAGGAAACATAACCCACATGATCAGCCCTCTGAAACAGCACCAAATTAGCGATGTTCCCCTCAGGCAGGGATTACCTCCTCTTCAGCGTCTCCCTCTCCATCTCTCCCACTCCTCTTCGCTCAAATAGCAAAATAGCTGTCCAGCTCCAAGACTCTGATCCGTGAGTGCTCTCACTGCTCATCCGCCCACAAGCAGATTAAACAAAGACGCGCTGCTGCTTTCACGTCCCGCATCCTGCTCATGGTTGTAGGTCTGCCATACTCAGCCGCTGCTGCTCCCGCTCCCGTTCAAGGCCCGAGACATGAAGAGGCCCAAGCAACAGACCGGGCCTTTGAGCTTCCTCAACTTTTTCAGCCGCAAGCCCAAATCGGAGCCGAAGCCTGAGAGGCCTGCGGAGCCCCGGCCGAAAGAAGAGGTGCCTATAACTCTGACTCCGAGCACGCATCCAGAGCAGGTGAGGCCAGAGCATTTGAAAAATGTCCGCGGCATTAATAAATATGTATTTAAGCTGGGAAAACATTTTTGCTTTATGTTCAATGCATCTTCTTCAGATTTTTTTAAAAGCCCTTCCCAAAGTATTGTGTCCCATATACAGTGTATTGACAGTTCATTCTTCTTTAACTTTCTCACACTTTGCCAGATTATTGACAACATCAGTGTATTTTTGTTTCAATTTTATGGTCAAATGAACACAAAGTACTTCATAATTGTGATGTGGAAGAAAATACATGGTTTTCAGTATGTTTCACAATTTAAAAAATACTACGGTGTGGCATGCATTTTTATTCAGCTTCCCTTCACCATGATGACGCCAAAATAAAAGTCAACACAAGAAGCTTCTTCAGAAGTCACACAATTAGAAACAGACTCTGCATGTGTATGATCTAATCCTAGTATAAAAATCCACCTTACCTGACATTTTATGAGGAGCATTAATCAGAAAACCAACTTTGGAGGCCTTTATGGATGAGTAGAAAGAAGAAACAGTTATTGAAAAAGAAAAAAATAAATAAAAAGTTATGTTTCTTGTTGCCAGGAAATAGTGTTTGGATGCTATTCTTCAGCAGGGACAGGGAGTTTGGTTAGAAGTGATGGGAAGGTGGGTGGACATCCTGAATGAAAATCGATTGGAGTCTAGAGGGGTACAACAAAATGACTTAGATTAGCACATATTTTTGTGGTAGAATGGCCCAGTCAAAGTCCAGACCTAAATACAATTGAGAATGTGTGGCAAAACTTGAACATTCAAGGAGGTCCCCATCCAGTACGACTAATGTGTTTTTGTAAAGAAGAATAGGTATTCTTCTTCTAATTTAAGTCTTCAGTTGTTAAAAAATGTCCTTCCATTTCACAATTATGCTATGCTATGTGTTCATCTAACACATAAAATGTGCAAGTTATATTGACAACATTTCAAAAAGTGCAAAGTATGAGAGTAATTCTGAAAATCACTGTAGGGAAGATGTTTAAAAACAAAGTCTAGAGATCAAATCTTTGGATTTATCATCAGATTTATTTCATTCTCATCCAGGTAATTCTCAAACCAATTAGGATGTTTGTTTTATTAACTGCCCCATCAGTGACCTCATCCATTTTCTGGTGCTTACCATGGATAGTGTCCAAGGGCAACCGCCAAAACAGATCCCTAGACTAGTAATTAGTTGTTAATTTCTAGAAATGATGTTGCCAAGAAACAATGAACTGAACATGCATTCAGTAACAGTACAAATAATAAGTATGCTGCCTTTGGAACGTGTGGTTAGATTTGTAAGTAATATTTTTTATCCTTTCCTCAGGACATCAGCCTCACAGCAATAGATGCTGGAAAATCAGGAGCTTCTGGAGCAGAGGGAGCAGAAGAATCAAGTTTGCAAGCTGCAGCAGAGGTGGGAAAGACCAGCACCGCCACAGAGGCGTGTGTGGGCGGGGCCAGCAGCGGCTCCACTGGCGTCCTTTCCCTGTCCTCGTCCAGCCAGGAGCAGCTGCTGGATGAACATCTGGAGGAGTGCCCGCTGTGCCTGCTCAGCCAGCCGCGCTTCCACTTCCCGCGCCTCAGCTCCTGTTCGCATCGGGCGTGCTCCGACTGCCTTCGCCAGTACCTGCGTATCGAGATATCAGAGAGCAGGGTGAGCATCGCGTGCCCGCAGTGCCCTGAAGCGCTGGCGCCGCTGGATGTCCGCGCCATTCTGGATGACCAGGCACTGCTGGAGAGATTTGAGGAGTTCCAGTTGAGGCGCTTTTTAGCTGCTGACCCAGATACACGCTGGTGCCCAGCACCTGACTGCAGGTGGGAGCAGAGGCCTGACAATCATCACATCAATAATTCCACAATGCATAATTCTCTGAAAAACAATCAAGTGCACACCATGTATAACTATATATATATAACTATATATATATAACTCTATATATATATATATATATATAGAGTTATATATATATATATATCTATATATATATCACTCTATATATATATATATATATATACATATATGTATATATATA